>OZ057399.1:126247474-126272474 GCA_964056695.1 Melieria picta | reverse complement strand
TATTAGTGTTGTTTTTGTTGTTTTCATGACGTTGGCCAGTAAACCGAAAGTCACCAAACACCAAACGCCACAAAGTGGTTTTTCGTGCACCGGCCCCAACGTTTGCGCCGCTCGTCTCACAAGTCCGTCCAACCCATGCAACCGTGCACTGTTCATTCTTCATTCTTCATCGTGTGCCAGCAGCATTTCCGGTCAAAATGCAATCTTCCATGCGAAAAGCTCATTTGTGCAGCTTCACTTCGGTGCGGTCGCCGCGTCGTCGTCGTTCGTGTTGCCGCACAGGCAGCCGAAAATGCCACTTAATCAAAATCGCCAGTTGGCGTTGTTGTTGTTGGTGTTGTTGGATTTTTGCCTGTGCTGCCGTAGTGACTGTTGTTCGTGCGCTGACCACTTGTCGAAGTCAGGTGGCAGCAATGCAGTGGTTTCCGCTGCATGATCAACTTCCGCTTCCGCCATTTGTTTTGAAATTAAACGCACACACACACACACACACGCATACACAGCCTTGCACTGCTCGTAGGTAAGAACACAGAACAGTGGTGAGAGGAAGCATTGGAGAAGCAATGCAAAAGCCAAAAATGCTCTCAAACGCTTTTACCATAAAGCCAAAGCCAAAGTTTGCTCTCTCGTCGTCGCCCTCTGCCCCTCCTTCTCCATTTGCCGCTTCATGCGCGCACAATAAATGAAAATGTGGCGGCGTGTCCAAACTTGGCCAGCGTTTGGTTTAGTAGTTGTTGTGCCGTTTTGGCTAAAAAGGCAGAAAAGTCCTTCGAGTTGAACGTGACTGCAAACAAGCGTAGTGAAAAAAAAAACATAAGCGGAAAGTAACAAAAAGCGAAATTACTTCCGTCGGTCAAATTTTTGAATTGAGTGCTTTGCTGTTGGTCTGTTTTCTCAGATTGTTGCGGCTTTGGCTTTCTTTGTAAAAATGCACTTTGTTGCTTTGGATCCAAAGAGTGAATGTGATGTCAATGGCGAAGCCATGCTAGGTGTACAACCAGTGAAGAATTATTGGTGGAGCCATTTGCTGAGCTCAATAACTGCACATAAATCATACACGAACTGTGTACTTCAGACCATTTTCTCACTTTTCAGAATGAAAAATAGGATGTTGTCGACTTCAATTATTGTATGACCTAATATAGAGTTAGAGTCCATTGAATTATGACCCATGTGAAAATAACGCGAACTTTAATTTTTCTCGTAAAAAAAATCCAATAGAAGAAAGTTGTATTGATCGTAATTTAATTTAATAATTTTAATTTAGTAATTTTAATTATTTTTATTTTTCTGATTACACTGTGCGACAGCTTTTTTCACACTGGAAAAAATCCATATGGGCGTGAAACTAGAGACCAAACATAGTAATGCTGCGTACTCAGTTTTTCATTTCTACATCCTTTGTCCTTTTAAAAGGACTTCAAAATTTTGAAAGGGATAAAAAATAAAAAAAATATAAAAAATACTTAACCTCGTTAGAATATGGCGATATGTATATCAAATGAAAGAAGAAAGACTCAAGAATTTTAATAAAATTGATTTGTTATCTATATGTACAAAAAGGATATGAAAAAGGTCCTTTGAAAATTTTAATCCTTTATATCCTTGAAAATTTATAAAGAATTTTCTTGAAAAGTAAGTATGTTAAACCCCAAAATTTCCTGGATCACGTGTCAAAATTTCATTACTCTAACTTTATTAGTTCGAAAGTTATTAAAAAAAAGGCGGAAGCTGCAAGTCTAATGAAGTACAAAAATTCTAATTTATTTGAGTATCAGTATTTTAAATAATAAAAAGATACAAAATCAATGAAACGAGAATAATGAAATTTTTACACGCGATCAAGGAAATTTTGGGGTTTAACATACTTACTTTTCAAGAAAATTCTATATAAATTTTCAAGGATATAAAGGATTAAAATTTTCAAAGGACCTTTTTCATATCCTTTTTGTACAAATAGATAACAAATCAATTTTATTTAAATTCTTGAGCCTTTCTTCTTTCATTTGATATACATATCGTCATATTCTAACGAGGTTAAGTATTTTTTATATTTTTTTTATTTTTTATCCCTTCCAAAATTTTGAAGTCCTTTCAAAAGGACAAAGGATGTAGAAATGAAAAACTGAGTACTCAGCATTACTATGTTTGGTCTCTAGTTTCACGCCCATATGGATTTTTCCCAGTGTGAAAAATTTTTTTCATTTTTGTCGCACGGTGTTATGAGTGGCTCTGGATATTCCCAAAAGACAGCTAAGAGAGCAAAAGTCGAACTTGGCAAACCTTTCTTGATGAATCCATATCCTTTTCGAATAAAAATATTTTCCGTTTGAAACTTGGGTGTAAAGATGATGTCTAACAAAGTCAAAATGAAAAGTTTTTTTTGAAATATTTTTCATTTAAAACAAAGGTAAAATTTGGGTGCAAGGACTCATGTAAACCATAAATATATCAGCCAAACTTGAATATCCCAGGTCTTTTTCCGAGAAGCCATCTCTTTCGTTCAGAACAAAAGTTCAACTTGGCAAACTTGGTGCAAAGATGGTGTCTAACAACGTCAAAATGCAAAGAGATCATTTTATCTTAAAGGTCCCATATATATTTTTCACATAAGCCATCGTTTTCGTTCAGAACAGAAGATCAACTTGGCAAAGTTGGGTGTAAAGATGATATCTTACAAATACAAAGCATAAAAAGATCTGTTTAATTTGAAGATCCCATGTTTTTTACTATTGAGTTTTTTTTTCATACCTTTTTCGTTCAGAACAAAAGATCAACTTGACAAAGTTGGGTACAAAGATGATATCTGACACATACAAAGCATAAAAAGATGAACTTGAAGATCAAATATGTCTTTTTTAGAAAAGCTATCTTTTTCGTTTAGAACAAAAGTCAAACTTGAGAAAGTTGGATACAAAGATGATGTCTTACAAAGTCTAAATGTAAAAAGATCAGTTTATCTTGAAGATCCCATATGTCTTTTTCAGAGAAGCAATCTTTTTCGTTTAGAACAAAAGTCAAACTTGACAAAGTTGGATACAAATATGATCTCTCAAAAAGTCAAAATGAAAAGAGAAGCAATCTTTTTCGTTCAGAACAAAAGTCAAACTTGACAAAGTTGGATACAAAGAAGAGGTCTAACAAAGTCAAAATGTAAAGAGATCTTTTTATCTAGAAGATCTCATATCTCTTTTTCAGAGAAGCCATCTTTTTCGTTCAGAACAAAAGTCAAACTTGACAAAGTTGGATGCAAAGAAGGGGTCTTACAAAGTCAAAATGTAAAGAGATCGGTTTATCTTGAAGATCCCATATGTCTTTTTCAGAGAAACCATCTTTTTCATTAAGAACAAAAGTCAAACTTGACAAAGTTGGGCACAAAGATGATGTCTAATAAAGTCAAAATGTAAAGAGATCTTTTTATCTAGAAGATCCCATATGTCTTTTTCAGAGAAGCCATCTTTTTCGTTCAGACCAAAAGATCAACTTGGCAAACCTGGGTGCAAAGATAATGTCTGACACATACTAAGCAGACAAATATCTTTTAAACTTAACCCATTTTCGGCCGCTACCTGAAATAGCCAATATTTTTTTAATTCCTTTTAAGGACTTACATTTAGGACCTTAATCAAGAATATTTTTGGATTTTTTTTGTGTTTTTTTTTTACAAATTTTTTTATAAATTAATAAAAATTGAATTTCAAATAAAAACAAATATGTATATATGTACATAGTTTTAGTCAAATAATAATCAATCATGAAAACAAACAATTGTTGGCTTACATATGTACATACATGACGACTTCTGGCCAATGGTCGATTTTTCGACCACTGAAAAGTACGCGGTGCTGAGAGGTAACAATATTTTCATAATCTTATGGATATCCATTGATTGTGGTAATTTGGTATTTAGGCTTCGTAAATAATCAATAATAAATCAATAATTTGAAAAGGTTATATATTTTTCAGAATATTCAAAATATGTCTAAAAAATGCTTTTTTCGTGCCTTCGCCAACATCTCTAAATTTATCTTTTAAAAAAAAAATTGTTATTTCGAGGGGTGTTACCAAAAGACAAAAGCTATTTTATGCATCAAAAGTTCAAAGATATAATGTCTAAGTGCAGAGCTACTCTCCTTCAAAGTGGCTGTTCGAAAAATCGACCAGCGGCCGAAAGGACAAAGGATGTAGAAATGAAAAACTGAGTACTCAGCATTACTATGTTTGGTCTCTAGTTTCACGCCCATATGGATTTTTCCCAGTGTGAAAAATTTTTTTCATTTTTGTCGCACGGTGTTATGAGTGGCTCTGGATATTCCCAAAAGACAGCTAAGAGAGCAAAAGTCGAACTTGGCAAACCTTTCTTGATGAATCCATATCCTTTTCGAATAAAAATATTTTCCGTTTGAAACTTGGGTGTAAAGATGATGTCTAACAAAGTCAAAATGAAAAGTTTTTTTTGAAATATTTTTCATTTAAAACAAAGGTAAAATTTGGGTGCAAGGACTCATGTAAACCATAAATATATCAGCCAAACTTGAATATCCCAGGTCTTTTTCCGAGAAGCCATCTCTTTCGTTCAGAACAAAAGTTCAACTTGGCAAACTTGGTGCAAAGATGGTGTCTAACAACGTCAAAATGCAAAGAGATCATTTTATCTTAAAGGTCCCATATATATTTTTCACATAAGCCATCGTTTTCGTTCAGAACAGAAGATCAACTTGGCAAAGTTGGGTGTAAAGATGATATCTTACAAATACAAAGCATAAAAAGATCTGTTTAATTTGAAGATCCCATGTTTTTTACTATTGAGTTTTTTTTTCATACCTTTTTCGTTCAGAACAAAAGATCAACTTGACAAAGTTGGGTACAAAGATGATATCTGACACATACAAAGCATAAAAAGATGAACTTGAAGATCAAATATGTCTTTTTTAGAAAAGCTATCTTTTTCGTTTAGAACAAAAGTCAAACTTGAGAAAGTTGGATACAAAGATGATGTCTTACAAAGTCTAAATGTAAAAAGATCAGTTTATCTTGAAGATCCCATATGTCTTTTTCAGAGAAGCAATCTTTTTCGTTTAGAACAAAAGTCAAACTTGACAAAGTTGGATACAAATATGATCTCTCAAAAAGTCAAAATGAAAAGAGAAGCAATCTTTTTCGTTCAGAACAAAAGTCAAACTTGACAAAGTTGGATACAAAGAAGAGGTCTAACAAAGTCAAAATGTAAAGAGATCTTTTTATCTAGAAGATCTCATATCTCTTTTTCAGAGAAGCCATCTTTTTCGTTCAGAACAAAAGTCAAACTTGACAAAGTTGGATGCAAAGAAGGGGTCTTACAAAGTCAAAATGTAAAGAGATCGGTTTATCTTGAAGATCCCATATGTCTTTTTCAGAGAAACCATCTTTTTCATTAAGAACAAAAGTCAAACTTGACAAAGTTGGGCACAAAGATGATGTCTAATAAAGTCAAAATGTAAAGAGATCTTTTTATCTAGAAGATCCCATATGTCTTTTTCAGAGAAGCCATCTTTTTCGTTCAGACCAAAAGATCAACTTGGCAAACCTGGGTGCAAAGATAATGTCTGACACATACTAAGCAGAAAAATATCTTTTAAACTTAACCCATTTTCGGCCGCTACCTGAAATAGCCAATATTTTTTTAATTCCTTTTAAGGACTTACATTTAGGACCTTAATCAAGAATATTTTTGGATTTTTTTTGTGTTTTTTTTTTACAAATTTTTTTATAAATTAATAAAAATTGAATTTCAAATAAAAACAAATATGTATATATGTACATAGTTTTAGTCAAATAATAATCAATCATGAAAACAAACAATTGTTGGCTTACATATGTACATACATGACGACTTCTGGCCAATGGTCGATTTTTCGACCACTGAAAAGTACGCGGTGCTGAGAGGTAACAATATTTTCATAATCTTATGGATATCCATTGATTGTGGTAATTTGGTATTTAGGCTTCGTAAATAATCAATAATAAATCAATAATTTGAAAAGGTTATATATTTTTCAGAATATTCAAAATATGTCTAAAAAATGCTTTTTTCGTGCCTTCGCCAACATCTCTAAATTTATCTTTTAAAAAAAAAATTGTTATTTCGAGGGGTGTTACCAAAAGACAAAAGCTATTTTATGCATCAAAAGTTCAAAGATATAATGTCTAAGTGCAGAGCTACTCTCCTTCAAAGTGGCTGTTCGAAAAATCGACCAGCGGCCGAAAATGGGTTAAGGATCCCACATGACTTTTGAAGGTAGAACTTTTCTTCAAACCTTTTTCGTTCAGAAAAAGTCAAACTTGCAAAGATAATGTCCATCAAATACAAAACATAAAATTTATTGTATAATCTTAAATATCCCAAATGCCTTTTTCAGAGAAGAAATCTTTTTCAAGTCCAAAAGAAACAGCGAAGCAGTGCGAATTTAGAGTCTAAGATTCGAAAAAATTGTGCGATAACTGATTTAAAACATACAAACATATCTACATACTCGTAGAACCAAAACATCTCCCGATTGTTGTTGCTCGTTACAAAAGTTAACTGCGCAATATTTACGCCGCCTTTGACGCATCCTGTGTTGATTACTTTATTTATGTGCCCTGTCAACGAATTTCATTTTTTGTTTCCAGCAAATTTCATTCACTTCCTACCCATGTTTCCAATATGTGTGAAGCTGGCCTCCGTCCCAAAAACATATAACAAACGAACGTGTCATCGTGCACTCTCCACCATACGTGTACACTTTTTAATATTGCAATCATTTTCATTTCCATTTCAAGTGGATTTTTTTGCAATATTTTCGGCTACACGTTTCCATTGCTGTATTTCAGCATTTATATTTTTTTCATTTTTCTTTGGTTTTTTCAATTCAATTTTTTCGCTCGATTTGCTAACAAATCGAATTCACAGAATAGAAAATATGCGAGGAAGTATCGGCACGACAGCGACTCGCATCCTGTAGCTGGAATCCACCTCCGCTGCTGCCACTTGAAATGCTGATAAGTGCCGGCGCAGTGTGAGGGGAAGGTGTGTGTGTGTGTGTGTGTATTAAATGTGAAACGCTCGCAGCATGTCATGACAACGCGGGAATGCGAAGGCGTTGAGTGCGAGGGGACCAGGACTGGTCCGTGGCCCAAGGCGCAGCAGCGTGTGGGCGTTGGCGCTCTCAAATGGCACAAAGTGTGACAATGTGACAGTATTTTTAAGCCTGAAATATTGTCGTATCAATAATGCAAATAGATATATACTTCTAAATTTATATATATTTTTACGAATGCCATTGTTGTTGTTGTTGTTGATTTTCAACGCCACACACGCGCTACAGATGTTCAATTCACTCAATCGCCTTTGCGAGTGTGTATGTATGTGTGTGTGTGTATTTTGGTACCTTTGCGGACAGGCAGGTGTGACGAATATTCAATTGTGGAGAAAAATGCGTATAGAAATAACATCAACAGGAGCAAGCACAACAATGCGCATAACGAAAGCCCAACGCCAGCGGAAACGGAAACGAATCATGCGGCAGCATTCGATTTGTGTTGCTCCTAACATAGCAAACGACAAAAGGAGCAGCCGAAATTTGAAGGAGCGCCAAGAGGGGCTAGATTGAAGTGTAGAAAAGCGTACTGGCTGCTTTATATCGAACGCATAAAATATTCATAATTTCGTAAGATAGACAAGAGCCACACACCCATGTCCTGTCGACAGCTGTTTCCCTCTATTTTTTATTTAGGTTTTTTTTTTATTTTGTATTTACTTATCATTGCTTTATTTACTGCAGTTTTATTTGCATTGAATTCAAGAATCTGGCCCTTTTCGCCTTTTGGCCATAAACCATACGACGGACGGCAACAGCTGCGCAGCATAAAGCAATCAGACCAACTGAACGCCAGCTTTGGGCCGTCAAAGACTGAACGCGAAAGCGCTTTGGCTCATCTAAATTCAAATTCGTTGGCATCATTTGATGAATGCGATGGCTGGCAATTTAAATGAAGCCTGCAGCCATCTAACAACTATGAAACTATGTTGCGCTACAAAAGAACGAACGCACACAAGCGGCCAGCCATCAAATCGAAAGCCTAAAGCAACGCATTTCATTTTTTTTTCTGCTTTAGTTAAAAGTAAATTCGAAAAACAGCTCACCATAGATAAAATTAAACTAAAAAAAAGAAACAAAGTACAATTTGCCATCAAGTAAAAGCCGCGCATACGAATGAGAAATGGCGCCAATTCAGTTAGCAGCGAATTCCGGGTCCAGCTGCCTGCAGCGTAGTAGAGCAGCCATAGCGTCAGTTCAACTAGCTGTGACTACTTGAAGTTCATTTCACTGAATTATGTGCTTATGAATTATGCATTTTTATGGACCACAAGCAGCGGTCAGCGGCTGTGTTTGCCGATGCGCTTCAATTGGATCCTTCAGAGCGTTTCAATGCAGCGGCAAAGTGGAAGAGCAAAGTGCGTTGGTGTAGGTTCTGTACTCAAGTGTGAGTGTTGAAAAGTAAACGTAGGTGGTTCCTAGAAGAAAGTTGCTCCTTAAACTCTCTGTTTTCATGTGTGATACTGGCTAAGAACTCGAAATTTCGTTTGAAAGAACTCTGACAGTCGAAATCTGCTTTCTATATTTTCTAATTTGTCATCGCCAAAGTTTTTCCAACATTTAAAATCATCTTTTGGTCTCTAACTTGAGGCTTTTTATGACTTTTAACACTCTTTAGCACTGCTTAACAACGGCTCAATCGCAAAAGTTGAACATCACTGAGTCGCATAAATGTAGAAAATGCCAAAAAAAACCCTAGAGCACATTCTTTGTTATTGTTCTACTATTTCAAGACTACGACTTACCTACTTAGCGATCCTATTCTCTCTGGGTTCAAAAAGGTCCCCAAGCATGAGATTAAGTTGCTGTTGAACATCGCTAGGAATGTCCACATTTCTTTAACTGCTCTAACTGGTACCGCTTGAAACAGGATCCCTGTGTGACTGACTTGGCCAGCCAGCTTACCTAACCTAACTTAACACTCCTCAGGTATTAGGTCTCAGATTTTTTCTCAAACAAAGGTGTTGGATTATTTTCTGCTAAGTGCAATGCAATTACAGAGAACATGTATGGAAGTTTCTGGTTCTGGATTGCATTTGCGGCAGACATTCGAAGAGGAGATTTCCATTTCACTGAGATAAGACTCGAGTACTGGTATTCAGTGACGTCCTCCACTTTGGTATGAGGAGGTATAGTTCTGTATAGATGATAGCATAGATGATATCATAACAAAAACAAAAAAAATCCTATGTAATTTTTTTTCTAGATCTTGACTATAAAAAATATTTCCTTGGTACTCAACTCGCATTTCTAATGATTGTCTAATTAATTTAAAATTTTCAAGTTTAAAACAACACAAGTTTTGTCTGGATTTACTATCAAAAATATTTCTTTGCTTTTACTTTCTAATGATTGTCTAATTAATTTAGAATTTTCAAGTTTAAAGCAACACAATTTTTGTCTGGATTTACTATCAAAAATATTTCTTTGCTACTCAACTCGCATTTCTAATGATTGTCTAGTTAATTTAGAATTTTCAACACAAACACAATTTTTAAAATTACAATTACAATTTTTACAAAACAATTTTTGCAATAAACAAAATTTGTACAATCAATATCTTTGTTAAAATAAAAAGCAGCTGCTCTAATGTGGTCACCTTGACAAAAAGGGATTCACTATGGCATCCGCTTTGGCAAATCCTCAAACAGGATGTGGTTTTTAGTTGATGATAGATACGAATCTACCAGTTTCTATGAAGAATTTTCTTCTTTTGTTTTTATTTTTTTTCTTCTTGCGCCAAAAACTGCAGTTATATTTAATGATTTGCCCTGATTTCAATACTTTTTAACTTAACTTAATGGCGACATTTTGAAAACAAGTAATTACTTTTGATACTTTTTTTTAATAATTTAACATTTTTAGTGGTGACAATGACGTTTTTACAAAAATGTTTAATATTACAATAATTGTTTAAGTATTTTTTTACGATAGTTAAAAATAGGAAGAAAATTTCTTTGATCTACTGACATAGATATTTTGAACATAATTTTGTACTCAAAAAATTACTTTTTGTTATAAAGGTGACGTTTTGAAAACAATTACGAATTTTTCCTTATACTTTTCTTTTTTTTAATAATTTAACATTTTTAGTGGTGACAATGACATTTCTAAAAAAATGTTTAATATTGAAGTAATTTTTAAAGTATTTTTTTACGTTAGTTAAAAATTAGACGATAGGTTCTTTGATCGACTGACATATTTTAAACATAATTTTGTACTCAGAAAATTACTTTTTGTTGTAGAGGTGACGTTTTGAAAACAATGAAAAATTTTTCATTATACTTTTGATACTTTTTTTTTAATAATTTAACACTTTTAGTGGTGACAATGACATTTCTAAAGAAAATTTATAATTTAAAGTAATTTTTAAGGTATTTTTTCCCGTTAGTTGAAAACAAGATGACAATTTCTTTGATCTACTGACATATTTTAAACAAAATTGTGTACTCAGAAAATTACTTTTTGTTGTAGAGGTGACGTTTTGAAAACAATAAAGAATTTTTCATTATATTTTTCTTTTTTTTAATAATTTAACATTTTTAGTGGTGACAATGACATTTCTAAAGAAAATTTTTAATAGTTAAGAATTAGCTGACAATTGCTTTGATCTACTGACATGTTTTAAACACAATTTTGCAATCAGAAAATTACTTTTTGTTATAAAGGTGACGTTTTATAAACAATTATTAATTTTTCATTATACTTTTCTTTGCGTTTTAATAATTTAACATTTGTAGTGGTGACAATGACATTTCTAAAAAAATTTTTAATATTAAAGTAATTTTTTAAGTATTTTTTTACGTTAGTTAAAAATTAGAAAAAAATTTCTTTGATCTACTGACATATTTTGAACATAATTTTGTACTCAGAAAATTACTTTTTGTTGTAAAGGTGACGTTTTGAAATCAATTACGAATTTTTCATTATACTTTTCTTTTTTTTAATAATTTAACACTTTTAGTGGTGACAAGGACATTTCTAAAGAAAATTTTTAATATTACAGTAATTTTTTAAGTATTTTTTTACGTTAGTTAAAAATTAGCTGACAATTTTTTTGATCTACTGACCTGTTTTAAACATAATTTTGTAATCAGAAAATTACTCTTTGTTGTAAAGGTGACGTTTTGAAAACAATTACGAATTTTTCATTATACTTTTCTTTTTTTTATAATTTAACATTTTTAGTGGTGACAATGACATTTCTAAGAAAAATGTTTAATATTAAAGTAATTTTTTAAGTATTTTTTTACGTTAGTTAAAAATTAGATGATAGTTTCTTTGATCGTCTTTGACAGTCTTTGATCGACTGACCATTTTAAACATAATTTTGTACTCAGAAAATTACTTTTTGGTGTAGAGGTGACGGTTTGAAAACAATTACGAATTTTTCATTATACTTTTATTTTTTTTTTATAATTTAACATTTTTAGTGGTGACAATGACATTTCTAAAAAAATGTTTAATATTACAATAATTGTTTAAGTATTTTTTTACGATAGTTAAAAATTAGAAAAAAATTTCTTTGATCTACTGACATATTTTAAACATAATTTTGTACTCAGAAAATTACGTTTTTTCGTTTTGCCATTTTTCATGCAGAGTTTTTTTACGTTTCGGCAACCAACGAATGCACCTTCCATCTTTCATAAATTATTTTTAAATGTTTTTGTAAGTATTTTTAAATTATCCATATTTCAATTTAGAATATTTTGCCATAACCTTGGGCGCATTTTCACAGCCGATTTCTTGTCCTTTTCACTGCACTATACCGATGGCGATTTGACCATTTTTTTCACATACATTTTACGCAAATAAATTGAGCAATAATCCAAAATGCCATAAAACATGTGCGCTGCATGCTCGACTTGGGCGCAGGACATCATATTTTAAGCATTATTGAGCGGAAGTAGCACGCAGCCTAAGCATATCCTTGATAATGTGCCGCACACAAAACACCGAAAGGGTTGCCGGCTGCAAAGTTAATAATTCTCGAGAAAAATGGCCTAAAATAAAGAAGAAAACGGTTGGCAAATGTGGAATGTGGCGATGGAAACAAATGTAGAGAGTGACCCCAGCCGGCGGGCACGTACACATGCAGCCGAGTGTGGAGTGTGGGCGGTGGAATTGGAGCCGGAAACTGGCACATTTACATCTGCGCAAATTGTGTGCTACAAATTGTGGCCGCAGGCGCAAAGCGGATGAAAAAACCAAAAAAAAATAATACAGTATTAGGTTGGTTGAAAAAAAAAAAGGATGCGGATGTGATCCGCACGGTCACGGCTGCACGTAATGTATCCTTTTCGTTAGGGTAGTTTTTTTTTCTTTCATACGTTTTTCTTAACGTTTTTCATATTTTTCTTCGTTTTTTTTTTGCTGTTACCCCAAACCCTTTCTTGGGCGTTTCTTACATTTCAATTTGGCTTCGTTAGTTTATTTGTGAATGTCGTTTTTCTCTGCCTAACATACATTTTTGTTTCAAATTGATAAACTCACCAAGGCCCATGGGGCATTGTGAAACACACACACACACACACACACACATAGAGAAAGACTCACAAAGCGAGCGCAGCGAGTGAACGAGAAATCCAACACTTGCCGGTCATCTGCCGCTGTCGTGGCCGCATATTGACAGCGCCGCCTTGCTGGCAACGGCAAACTTTGCTGCTATCGTTTTTTGCTTCCGTCCTGCGCACTGTTCCCCTTCGCCGTGAGCGCAGCAATTCCCGCTGTGCTGCCATGGCGATGGCTCACGCGCTGACTTTGCCATTCTAATTGTCCATTTACGCTTTTCACGTGTGCGCCACGCAACAACAACAAAAACTACAACGAGAACGCGTGCAAGGCACAACAATCAGCACGACAGCAATAACCACAGCGTACGCTGCAGTCGACAGACACAACGGCAGCAACAACAACTTTGGCTGCAACAATGCCTGCACGAACGACAGACGTCAACTGTCCTGAAAGCGGAAATCGGAAGTGGAAACAAACCAAGCAACGGACCCGCCCAGCCATGCAGCGCCAGCGCGAGTCGTTGGGCGAACATTCGGTGCATCACCATTAACGTGTCTGCACAGTCATTCACCATTCACCATTCACCATTTTCCATTTCCATTTTCCATTTGGCAAAACAGCAGCGGAAACTGAGAGATTCGCATTTCATGTGAGCAACCGCAGCATGCACATCACCAGCAGCAACGGCAACAATTGCACCAGCGCCAGCACACATTGCAACAGGCATTGCAACAATGCGTCGCGCCACGGCGGCCGGCGGTGCGCGTCAGTTCGGGGCGGCGCTCATTAGAAATCGGAGCTGAAGCTGCAATTTTTCGCCATTGTTGGCGTTGTTAGACTTTGTTATTGTTGCTACTACTACTACTACTGCTGCTGCTGCTGGTGTCACTTTGGCTATTTTTGCAGCCATTGTCAGCGGTTGTATGTTGCTGCAGCTAAAGCAACTGATTCACATTGCTTTTGTTATGCGCGCAACAATGCAACGTTGCTGCTTATGAAACGCGCAAGTTTGTGCCATTAGGCTGCGGTTAACTTTGCCATATCTACATGCAATTGTTGTTGTTGTTGTTGTTGCTGTTGTACAGCGTACAAGTTTTAAAGGTAACGACAGCAATTGTCGCTTTCACTTGTGGGTCACAGCGCGAGTAGAGAAAAGAACATGTCCTTTGCTGGGTTGGTGAATGAACTCTGAGGTGAAATTTGGTGGAATAGTTTTTTATGTTTAAGTATCGAATTTTTGGGAATTCCGTTCTTTTGAGTTGAGCTCTGTCTTCTGTAGAAAATTTCAAAATTCACATTTTAATCAAACAATCTAACTATGCCTTTGATTTTTGTAAGAAAGAAAGAAATGTTGCTCGGTCGGGGAATGGTTTCATTTGGAGGAATAGTTCGATTTTTTTGTTTTAGTACCCAATTTTTGGATCTCGGGTGATTTTGAGTTGAGCTCTAAGTAATTTATAATATATCAAAATTCAAATTTTAATCAATGGATCCAACTATGCCTTTTATTTTTATAAGAAAGAAGGACATCGTGCTTGGTTGGTGAATGGATTCTGAGCCGCATTTGGGTGAAAAATGTTATAGGTATTTTCGTATCGAATTTTTGGGACTCATATTTTTGTGATTTGAGACCTTTAATCAATTTTAATCAATGAATCCAATTATGCTTTTGATTTTTGTAAGAAAGACATGTTTCTCGATTGGTAAATGGACTCTGGGCCACATTTGGAGGAACAGTTACACTTTTATATTTTCGTATCGAATTTTTGGGACTCGGATTCTGTTGAGTTGAGCTCTGACTTCTGTATAAAATTTAAAAACTCAAATTTCAATTAATAAATCCAACTATGCATTCGATTTTTGTAAGAAAGAAGGACATGTTGCTTGACTGATGAATGGATTTTAAGGCTCGATTTGGGGAAATAGTTAGTTTTATATGTTTTGTATTGAATTTTTGGAACTCGTATTTTTTTGAGTTGAGCTCTGACTAATTTATAATATTTCAAAATTTAAATTTTAATCACTGACTCCAACTACGCCTTTGATTTTTGTAAGAAAGAAAGACATGTTGCTCGGTCGGTGAATGGGTTCTGAGGCGCAATTTGGAGCAATAGTTTTATATGTTTTGTATGAAATTTTTTGGGCTCGTACTCTTTTGAGTTGATTTATGTATGAGATTTCAAAATACAAATTTTAATCAATCAATCCAACTATGCCTTTGATTTTTTTAAGAAAGAAAGACATGTTGCTGGGTTGGTGAATGGATTCTGAGGCGCAATATGAAGAAATAGTTAGTTTTTTATGTTTTTCTATCGAATTTTTGTGACTCGGATTCTTTTGAGTTGAGCTCTGACTTTTGTATAAAATTTAAAAATTTAAATTTTCATTTTAATCCAATTACGCATTCGACTTTTATAAGAAAGAAAGACATGTTGCTCGATTGGTGAATGGATGCTGAGGCGCAATTTGAAGAAATAGTTAGTTTTTATGTTTTGTATAGAATTTTTGGGACTCGTATTCTTTTGAGTTGAGCTCTGACTAATTTATAATAATTAAAAATTCAATTTGTAATCAATCAATCCAACTATGCCTTTGATTTTTGTAAGAAAGAAAGACATGTTACTCGGTTGGTGAACGGATTCTGAAGCGCATTTGATGGAATAGTTAGTTTTTTTTTGTATTAGTACCGAATTTTTGGGACTTATGTATAAAATTTGAAAATTCTAATTTTAATTTTAATCCAATTATGCATCAACCTGATTTTTACTTTAATTTTCCATCTAGTCCCGCTTTTTCTTTCCAATCTAATTATCAAAACCTGCTTCTTGGCTTTTCTTATGCTTCCTTTTTAAATTTCATTCTACGAAAATAAAACTAAAAAACAAATAAAATACTTTAATACTTTAAAATACTTTAATAAAAGAATAAATTAATAGAAATCTTTTATTCATATCTTCCCTTCAAGCCAGTAAGGAACTCCGTTCACACAAATTCTTTGAATAATTAAAAATTCTGAAAAATTAGGATTCCGTTTCCATTTCTGACTTCCAATGCTGCTCCAACTCTGACTTTCGCTACAAATTCTGTAATGTTGCGCATAATTCGAAGAAAAACATTCGTTATGTAACGAAGAAGGCAAACATTAATTTTGTGCCGCCTGCCGGCAATTCGGACGGCTGTCATTGGCAGCGTTGAGTGGCCACAGGAAACAGTACAAATGTTGGTGGCGCAAAATAATTACAATGTCAAATGCACGTTGAACCACGTCCACTAATGCGCCTCGTAGCCTGATTGCTGGCCACTGTATATTCTTAACATAATTTGAGGTCAAACTGCGCAAAAACAGTGCGCAATACGACCAAATTATTAAAATTTCCTTTGATGCCCATGAAAAATTCAAGATGGCGCCAATTGAAAAAAACCGCAGAATAAAAGTGAGTAAGTACAAATGTTGGTGGCCATGGCAAATCTCATTTCCGTCTTTATGGTCAGGAGGCGGAAAATTAAAAATAAAATCCCGCCACCAAATGAAAGTAAAAACACTAAGCAACACCAACGCAAATTTTCCATTCACATTTTCGATGGCCAGCGTTGTTGGGGTAGTTGACGGTAAGTGACTTTGGTATGCGTAAGTGTTGGTCTGAGGGCAGATTGAAAATTCCATTTTTGACATTTTAACGAGCGCCGCAACGAAGCGTACAACACAGCTCGGGGCAGCTGCTCGCCGTTTGGCAGCTCGAGTTAATAGCCAAATTTACTGGCTTAAATATGCATGCAAATTTATGGGCGGCGCAGTCGATTTAATTTCTATGGTAAATATGACAAATACACTGACGAGCGGCTTAGTTGTTGGTTGTTGTGTTGTTGTTGGTGGTGTTGTGATTGCAGGGCGGTGTTGGTGGTTGGCCAAGGCGTCGAAAATTATTGCTTTTTTGTCGAGTTGTGTTTTAGCAAACCCTCCAAAAAAGATGCAATTAATTCTAGTTGCACGAGCGGTAACTTTGTTGTTACTAATATTGGACGTCAGAATTATCAATTTTGAATTCTGCTATTAATTAAGTTTTTTCTAATAATTTGTGCAACTTCAGGCTTATTCAATACAAAATTCGGCTCTTGTTCAACTAAAATTAAATCAATAAATTTAACCACTTAATTTTTTGTGTTTAATTTGTTTTGGAATGGAATTGAAATATTTTGCCAAATAAAATTTTAGGATTTTGTTAAAATTAAAATTTTTCTGTAGCAATTTACTAATTTACTATCAATTTTTCAATGCAAAATTCCGATCTTGTTCAACTAAAATTAAATCAATAAATTTAACCACTTAATTTTTTTTGTTTAATTTGTTTTGGAATGGAATTGAAATATTTTGCCAAATAAAATTTTAGAATTTTATTAAAATTAAAATTTTTCTGTAGCAATTTACTAATTTACTATAAATTTTTCAATGCAAATTCGGCTCCCGTTCAATTCAAATTAAATCAATAAATTTAACCACTTAATTTTTTTTGTTTAATTTGTTTTGGAATGGAATTGAAACATGTTGCCAAATAAAATTTTAGAATTTTATTAAAATTAAAATTTTTCTGTAGCAATTTACTAATTTACTATCAATTTTTCAATGCAAAATTCGGCTCTTGTTCAATTCAAATTAAATAAAAAAAATTCATCACTTAATCAATCACTTAATTTTTTGTTTGGAAATTTTAATTTGATTTTAATTTTTTAGTATAAAATTTAAATATTTTCCCAATAGTCAAATGCAATTTTAGAAATCTATTACAGTTTACATTTTTTAAGAAACAATTTACTTATTTCTTTTAAATTTTGCCTGAATCTTAAAGTGTCAACTCTGAGTGAACTCTGAACTCTCAGCCACAACATTCGTAACTAACCCAACTTGTGTCTAATGAGGTCCTGTAATCTTGGCGCGTGTTCGGCCGTAACGTGTAGAATTACCATTGCAATGTTCCCCCTCACCCCTTCGTCCACCCATCAAACAATTCGCTTCAGTTGCCACACGTGCTGGTGCACACGCACCTGACCACCGTCGCTGCCTGCGGTGCCGCCTTGCGTGACGCATCGAGTTTCGTTCATGCGGTCAGTCGTTTATCACATATTGTAAATGTTGTACATGCTGTTATGTTGCTTTTAACACGACTATTTATTACTTAAACTGTTTTGTAATTATTTTAATCAGCTCATGAAAATATAAAAAAATATAATATTAATGAAATGAAATGTCACGCTCATAAATTATTTTATGCTCGACACACGCGCTCCGCCTGTCACCGTACGTTCAAAACGCAACCACCAAAACAACAACAATAACAATAATAACAACAAATGCCAAGAAGCCACATCATTGGGGCACGTAACCTGCTCGCAGCCAAAGCGGCAAACAATTTCGCCATCGCCATCGCATTGCAATCATTCCATACTGTCGCCAACAGTTAGTTTTGTTGTTGCTTTTTTTGTTTTTGTATTTTGTCTTTGGCCTTTTTTTTTGCAAAAATGAGCAACACGAACGTGCAGTGTTGCTCATTTTTGCCTGTCAAAATTCAATTTGCATTTTAATAAAGCATCGAAAATGTTGTCGTCAATAAAAATCGACTGAGACAGTGACAGTGACAGTGACAGTGACAGTGACAGTGACAGCGCGACAGACAGCAGTGCGGCAGCGCATCAAAGTACGTGGCACACATATACACTCATACATACACGTACACACGCAGCTGTGCTGAATTGGCAGCAGTGACAGTGGGCGGGGGAGGTGAATGTATGTAGGGCGAGGGGTGGGGGCGGGGTTGGCGCAATGACAAATGTCACTTGCATATTACGAGCAATATTTTGCCAACGCTCTACCAATCAATTTTTAGTGGCAAAATCGGGGAGTGAACGTGTCGAGGGAGGAGGGAATGTGCGACTGGCCACGTACGCGCCTGCTTGCAACAGCTATGCGACAGCCAATCGACTATTGCGTTCTGTCACACGGACCACAATGCAGACAGCGGACGTGACGCATGTGGAACGTAAGAACAATGATGAAGACAACGTAGAGAGGCTCTACCTGCGTTAGAACAAAAAAGAAGAAGAAGAAAGTGAGTGGCGTAAAGAAGAAGAGTGTGAGTTAGAATAAAAAGTTTAAATTTTTTGCGAATAATTTTGAGCCTAAATAAAAAAGAAACAATGAAGAGGTGCGGACAAAGAGGCAATGAAGAGGTGGAATAAAAAAGAAACTAAAAGAAGAGAGAGAGAAGATAAGGTTAAGTCAGATATAGAAAGGTGTGTGCTAATTGTCTTCCTTCTGGTTTCCTTTAAAGCTAATCAACAGCTTCACTTCTCGGCAAATCAGTTCAATCTCTCAATGAGGGAGACCAGACCCGAAATTTCGCGCCGTGCCAGCCAGGTCCGTCAGTAATCTTGACCTTAGGGTACGGAGTCAGCGTTCCTACAGAGTCGGGCAACAGAGTGGCGCAGTAAGTGTGGCATCGTTTCCACTTCTTCTTCATTATGAAGAAGGCATCCGGCATCAATGGACCAAAGGCGCCATTTGATGTCCATAGACCCAAAAGCGCATTACGGCGAGCTTTCGAATGGAGGTTCGACCTAGAAAAAGTACGCTCGTGCTACGTCATGCGGTGTTGCCAGATACCTGAAATAGCTTTCTCCTTAATCTTAAAAAAAGCTGAAATTTCCTCCTAAAATGGAAAAAAATCTCCTCGAATTTTTTCTATAATTTTTGTCATCATAAACTAAGGAATTAAACTTCTCATAAAAAAATTAGAATATATATATATTTACAGCCTTTTTATTCATTAAGCTTCAGCTGAACAAGAACTTACCAACTTAAGGCCAGCGCCTGGTTTAGAAATTTGAAATTTTTGAAAATTTTTTTTTCCAGAATATGATAGTTTAATATGTTTGGAATTATGTCCTAAAATATTTTGTCTCTACTCGAACTCCTTCACGTCCAAATTCAGGAACAAAGCACCGCGCTCCGCCTACAACTCCTCCGCCTCCGAAACTTTAAACTCGTTTCCTGAAAAGTTAGTGTTTTTCCATCGGTTCACATCATTACTCGTAAACTTATCATTACTTAAACTTACACACACTCTTCAGATGGGTTCGCGTAAACTGGACCATTTTTAGGTACATCGTTAAACAAACAAAAAAAGTACGCTCATTGTGAGCGTACCCAAAAAGTACCATTTTCCGACTTATCATCATTTCCGGAATTTTCATTACTTTTCACTCAATTTAGGTTCAGTTTACAGACAAATTAGTTCTTAACAGAATGCCATTCGATTTTTTCAGATCTGACGAGATTTGCGAACTGCACGCTGGGAACCACACAAAATGAACCCCAACTTCACGCCGAGATACGGCGGCCATTTTGTAACACAGCGGGCAAAAAAAATTTTTTTTTACATGTTCAAACAATAAAACATTTATACCAAAAGAGTTTTTGACAACCAATCTACTCCTTCCTTGAAAAAAAATAAACAAAAACACACTGTCTAAACCAGGCGCTGGCCTTAACGCAAACAAAACATATAAAAAATTAGATCGGTATCTATATATCGCACACGCACAACCAAAGTGACACAACTCAAAATTTGTGGTTTTTCAGGAAACGCAAAAAACTGTTTTTGAGCTAAATAAACATTTTTTTTAATAACGAATAGACCGTTCAGTAGAAAATCCTTACAGATTATGCTTTTTGATAAGTTCCAAGAATTTTTTTTTATTTTACACTAGAAAATCCAAAATTTTGAGTTGTGACTGTTTTGATGATATTTTAATTCAATAATTACGGAACTATTTCAAGTTATGCCACTTTTTCTGAATTTAATAATTAAAAATGACAGTTAAAAAGTTGAAAGAAAAATTTTGAAAATTCATAATTAATTTTAAAAATTAAAAATTTATACAAAAATTGTCAGAAGTTTGCTTAAAATTAACTTTAACAAAAATTTATTTCGTCAAAAGTGACACAATTTGAGTTAGGACTCTTTTGCATTGAGCTGCAGCAATCAAATAGCATCAAACTTCTGACATGAAAAGAGACCTAACTGTATTTTTGTAACAGTTAACAACGACAAAATATACTGAGCTTTGGCTGATTGGTAGATTTATGCATTGTGCACAGTATTAACACACAAACCCGAAAATGAAAAATTTTGAATTGTGTCACTTTTGTAGTGCGTGTGCGATATGTACTTAATTCGCTTTGTAGACTTCCTTCATTTATTGCATGAATTTAATACTTTGAAGCATAAAATTTAATTAAATTAAATAAGACACTTTAGCTTTCAAGGCTTCAGTGCCAGTAATGATGTCACATCTATCACCATTAAAATCCCCTAAACTTTCTCCTAAACAATTCCTTTTCCTAACAAATCCTCCTAAATCTAGGAGGACGTCTGCTGATCTGTCAACACTGACGTCATGAGTCCTTGTCCAATGTCCTTTTTGCATAACATGTCAATATTCATGTACAGGACAAATATTGGATGAAATACAGAGTCATTCAGTTGAGTAATGGTGCCCGCAGCCGATCCCCTTTCTCATTTCATTCGCTGCTTCAAGAGAAAGAAGAAACGGAAGGAATGAAGCAAGAGCAAACATATGAATGTGGCAAGGAAGGGAGACAATGAAGAGAAAAAATAATAAAAAAAAGAGAAAGCAGAAATAAGGTAGAGTGGAAAAGCACCTACAAAAGAGATGAAGAGACTACAAAGAAAGATCTTCACTTATGGAAAGATAGAACAAGGAAAATAAAGAGCAATACAAAAGAAGCCAAAGTGAAGAATTAAATGCAAAAAAGGTGAATTATAGTTATATTTATAAGATATATATATATATACTTATATACTTAAACTTGTATACTTTTTACTTTCCAAAGTGTATTAAAATATTTGAAACAATTGCAACATGACAACGAAATCATTTTCTAAATAAACTTTGAAAATTTGTAATGAAAATCTGTCATATTGTTGTACGCCATTGAGCGCATATGGAATTTGATTGCTTTCTCATATAAAGCAACAATGTTTTTATTACACAACAACAACAACAACAACGACCAATGTTATGATCGACATCGAATGCTTTCAAATTAATTTCACAAGTAATAAAATTGATAAGGAGCACTTGCAGCAAATTGCAGTGCAGTTCTTAGTGGCAACAACAAAAACAACAACAACAACAACGACTGTCTTGAGCAACAAAGACTGTTGTCGTTGTTGTTGTCTATCTATTGTTGGCAGCCGCTTGTATGTAATGTTTTTATGTCGGCGCGCACTGCACAAACAGTAAAATGCATTGAGTCGGGAAAGCAATATGGCGGCAGCCAGGCAACAGCTGCCGCTAGCAGCCGACCGACGACAACGCTGCCGCCCTCAAAGTCGATAACTTGGCCGCGTCAATGCGGCCTTTTGTTTGTTTATGTTGCAGCAATTGCAATTTTCAATTACTTTACGATGGCTGAATGACGACGAGTTGCCAAAGGACGAGAGTGCAGTGCAATATGGAAGAGGGGACAGGAAGGAAGGGAAGCAAGGAACCGAGTGCAGTTGTGCAACAGAAAAGCAGAGTAATGGACCTGGAAAAAGTGTATAGATAAACAAAAGAATTATGAATTGAAGAAGTTGACAAGAGTGAGAAGATGGAGAAACAATTAAGAGTCAGAAAATGAAGAAGCGGTTAAGTATGAAGAATGTAAAGAAGCGAATAGGAGTAAAAAGATGAAAAAATGGTTTCCAGTGAAGATGAAGAAACAGATAATAGTGAGAAGGACCGGGCAAGAGTGAGAAGATGAAGAAGAATTTCAGAGTAAGAATATGAAGAAGCATATAAGAATAAGAAGGTGAAGAAGCTAAAGAAGCTTTTATAATTGAGAAGATGAAGAAGTGGGTAAGAATAGGAAGATTAAGAAGCGGGCAATAGTGAGAAGATACAGAAACAGATAAGAGTGAGAAGATGAAGAAGGTGAAAAAGCTAATAAAAGTGAGAAGATGAAGAAGCGGTTAAGTATGAATAATGTGAAGAAGCGGATAAGAGTAAAAAGATGAAGAAGTGGATTACAGTGAAGATGAAGAAACAGATTAGAATGAGAAGAAGCGGAAAAAAGTGAGAAGATGAAGAAGCATTTCTGAGTAAGAATATGAAGAAGCAGATAAGAATGAGAAGATGAAGAAGCTAAAGAAGCTTTTATAATTGAGAAGATGAAGAAGTGGGTAAAAATAGGAAGATTAAGAAGCGGGCAATAGTGAGAAGATACAGAAACAGATAAGAGTGAGAAGATGAAGAAGGTGAAAAAGCTAATAAAAGTGAGAAGATGAAGAAGCGGTTAAGTATGAATAATGTGAAGAAGCGGATAAGAGTAAAAAGATGAAGAAGTGGATTACAGTGAAGAT
This sequence comes from Melieria picta, assembly GCA_964056695.1. NCBI lineage: Eukaryota > Metazoa > Arthropoda > Insecta > Diptera > Ulidiidae > Melieria > Melieria picta. Next base: position 126,249,418 of record OZ057399.1, on the reverse strand, counting down.
GAAGAAACAGATTAGAATGAGAAGAAGCGGAAAAAAGTGAGAAGATGAAGAAGCATTTCTGAGTAAGAATATGAAGAAGCAGATAAGAATGAGAAGATGAAGGTGAAGGTGAAAATGAAGAAGCTGAAGAAGCTTATAAAAGTGAGAAGATGCAGAAGTGGGTAAGAATAAGAAGGTTAAGGAGCGGGCAATAGTATGAAGATGAAGAAGCTGTTAAGAGTGAGAAGGTGAAGAAGGTGACTAAGCTAATACAAGTGAGAAGATGATGAAGCGGTTAAGTATGAAGAATGTGAAGAAGCGGATAGGAGTAAAAAGATGAAAAAGTGGATTACAGTGAAGATGAAGAAACAGATTAGAGTGAAAAGGACCGGGCAAGAGTGAGAAGATGAAGAAGAATTTCAGAGTAAGAGTATGAAGAAGCAAATAAGAATGAGAAGGTGAAGAATAAAAGAATAATAAGAATAAAAGTGGGAAGATGAAGAAGTGAATAGGAATAAGAAGGAAAGAAAAAGTGGATAAGGGTGAGAAGATGAAGAGGCGGATAAGAATGAGAGTTTGAAGAAGGTAAAAAATCGAATAAAAGTGAGAGCATGAAGAACTGGGAAGGAATAAGAAAAGGAAGAAGTGAACAAGAATGAGAGGATGAAGAGGCGGATAGCAGTGAGAAAATGAAGAAATAGATTAGAGTGAGAACCTGAAGAATCATTAAGAGTGAGAAGGCGAAGAAACAGATTAGAGTGAGGAGAACAAGATGAAGAAGCATTTAAAAGTTAGAAGATATAGAAGCGGATAAGAGTGGAAATATAAAGAATCTGATAAGAATGAGGAGTGAGTGAGGAGTGAGAAGACGAAGAAACGGTTAAAAGCGAGAAGATGAAGCAGCATTTAAGAGTGAGAAAATGAAGCAATGGTTAGAAGTGTGAAGGTGAAGAGGCGGAGAATAGTGAGATGGTAAAGAAACTGAAGAATGGGACAAGAGAGAGAAGATGAAGCAGCGGCTTAAAGTGAGAAGATGAAGAAACGGAAAAGATTGAAAATATGAATAATTAGATAAGGGTGAAAACATAAAGAAGCCAATAAGAGTAAGAAGATGAAGAGCGACTAAGAAAGAAGATAAAGAAGCAAAGTTTGAATTGAAGACAGAAAGCAAATAAGAAAAAGAAGCATTAGAGGTGGAAAAGGGTAAATAAATAAAGCATAAAAATAAAAAAGGTGAATAAAAGCAGAAAAAAGTAAAATTAAAAATTAGTTGAAAAAAACACACAAGAAAATAATAAAATAAAATAACATAAAATAAAATAAAAGAAAAGAAAAGAAAAGAAAAGAAAAGAAAAGAAAAGAAAAGAAAAGAAAAGAAAAGAAAAGAAAAGAAAAGAAAAGAAAAGAAAAGAAAAGAAAATAAAATAAAATAAAATAAATAAAATAAAATAAAATAAAATAAAATAAAATAAAATAAAATCAAATCAAATCAAATAATATAAAATAAAATAAAATAAAATAAAATAAAATAAAATAAAATAAAATAAATAAAATAAATAAAATAAATAAAATAAATAAAATAAATAAAATAAATAAAATAAATAAAATAAATAAAATAAATAAAATAAATAAAATAAATAAAATAAATAAAATAAATAAAATAAATAAAATAAATAAAATAAATAAAATAAATAAAATAAATAAAATAAATAAAATAAATAAAGTAAATAAAATAAATAAAATAAATAAAATAAATAAAATAAATAAAATAAATAAAATAAATAAAATAAATAAAATAAATAAAATAAATAAAATAAATAAAATAAATAAAATAAATAAAATAAATAAAATAAATAAAATAAATAAAATAAATAAAATAAATAAAATAAATAAAATAAATAAAATAAATAAAATAAATAAAATAAATAAAATAAATAAAATAAATAAAATAAATAAAATAAATAA
>OZ057399.1:126202474-126242474 GCA_964056695.1 Melieria picta | reverse complement strand
AATTTGCCACAAATCGACTCAACCATAAATGCGAGCAACTCATATGTGAGTTGAGGAGGAAGAAGTGGTTGAAAATGAATGAAAATGACAAAAACAAAAATACAGATTATGCAAAAGCAAAAGTTAAATTCTATTTGCCACAGTTTGTGGCAATCAAAGTGACATGAGTGCAGAAAACCGAAACAGACATTCGGTTGTGGCGAACAGAAGCAACGAGTGGGAATGGATTTGTGTGTGTGTGTGTGTATGACTGAAGGCACGTACTTACATACTGACATATATATGCATATATGTATGTATATAACTATTGTAGTTAAGAGTCTAACACACATATGTGCGACTCTGTTGGCAGTGTTTGTTTGTGTGCTCAAGACAAGCCGACAGGCATCGAGCGCAATCTTCCAGACATGACAATTTTCTACTTGACTGGGCTAAAGTGACAGCAGCAACAACAAGAATTCGATATAAGTTTGAGTCAAAGTGAAGACTGCACAAAATGAAATGAAATGTAAATGAAACACAACGTCACATCACTAAGTTTCTGAGGGCCCGAGCGGTAGAATATGAGCCGAGAGAGAGAGAGAGAGAGAAAGGGAGAAGTGAGTGATAAGAGCGAGTAAGCGGGAGAGAAAATAAACTTTGGCATATATAGTTTATGGTTTATGCATAAACAAGTTTTTGTTGGCATTGAAAAGTCGTTTAAAAATTATAAACAATTTTGTACACAGTATCCGGATTGACTCAAGGATCCTTTTGTACCGTTATAGCAGTTAAACTCTACGGAAACTTTCTGTGAATGTAAGGAAATTTGAATGTCCATTCGATGGCAGTAAAGTCAACCATTTAACTGGAGATATTAAAAATAAAAAAAAAAAATGTCTTGTCTTATTACACAGTTTATGTTTTTTATAATTTTTTTAGTTTTTAAAAAAAAACAAAGTTTTGTATTTTCAGTTGATTCGCTATAGAATTTCAGCCAGTGGCGAGCACAGAAATTTTTTTAAGGAGCGTTCTGCATACAACTTTTGAGCCCAATGAAAATGAGTACAATTTCTTTACTTAAATTACACAGTTTATGTTTTTATAATTTTTTAGTTTTTTAAATAAAATTAAGTTGTGTAGTGCTTTAGAATATCAGCCAGTGGCGCACAGCGAATTAATTTAAAGAGGAGCTCTTGACTTTTCAGCCCAAAACCATTTGAAATCATATCTGACAACAAAAATGTTTGTAAAAAAAAAATTATTTGAGGCGCTAAACTCCACCACTGTTGTCAGCCTTTCAATTCTTTATAAAAAAAAACTGTTCTACAACTCCCTAAGCACTTGAAACAAAAATTACGCGTATTTTATTGTTCTTTCCAGAAGCAAATACAAATACCTGACATGGCTGTCAAAACAGTCATGAGAACTAAAATATAATTTTTCAAAAATTACAAAAATTTTATTGAAAATCATTTAATTTCGAATTTTGCAATAACTATTTATAACCATATGCAGAAAATTTCAAAATCTTTAAAAAAAATCTGAATATTTAATGCATCAAAAAAGTCACAACTGCCAAGTTGCTACATTTTTGATGATTTAAAAACCAAATCAATCAGTAAATATTAAACAAAAATACACATATTTTTGTTGCAAACTTGGCACAAAAATGCTTACCTAAAATATTCTAGAATGCATACAAATATTTAATTACAAACAACAAATCACTTCCCAGAAGCCATTCATTTCAGTGTTGCAATATTTTTGTTCACTTAAGAAATAAATAAATAAAACCCAAAACTAAGCACACATTGACGTGTAGTGTAGTGTGTATTTTGATAATTTTCCACAGCAATTTTGAATATTCAAATTCTTTCTTACAACGCAAACATTTGATTACTCCCCCCTCTATTCAAGGAGCATTTAAACTCCCACTGGGCGCACATATGGACGGCATTTGATGCCATTTAGCAATTTCGGCATGCACTAGTCACAAATAATAGCAACAACAACAACAACAATCAAATAACCAACACCAACATGTCAGGCATTAGTCAAACTGGCCTCAAACGGCCTCCAAGGCAAACAAGTAAAATGACGTGTGTGCATTTATTTCCACTCGATTTGGCCAAATTTCCCCGAGGTACAATTTGCCGCAGAGCGCAGCGCAGCACACAACAAAGGCAACCGAAAAGTGGGGGACGGCGCCTAAATCAATAATGAACATATAACAAATGTTCAAGTGTTTTATTTGTGGTCTGTCGCTGAATGTGAAACGACACAGTAAGTGAGAGTGAGAAAGGGAAAGAGGGAGACAGTGGGGCACCAAAGCATGTGTGACGCACAAGTGACAAATTTATTTGGACTTGAATTATGTAAAGTCAACTTTGGTGCTTTTCTTCCACGTTGGAATTGGGTTTGTGTTTTTTTTTGTGAGGCCACTTTTGCTTTACTTTTTTTTTTGTATTTGTATAATCAAAAATAAATAACAGAACTAAGGCCAAATGAAACGAGCATCGCATATGTGGGCGTATTGAGACGATTTTATGCAAATTAGGGGACAATATTTATTTATGTGGCTAATGTAGCAGAATGGGGGGTCAAAGTCCGGTGAGCAAAATTAATGTGTGATTGTCATTTGGACATAATTTTGCTATTTGTTTATACCTTTTTTTGTGGGTTTTTCAAAGAAAAAAGGTAACAATTTGCAGGAAAATAAGTCGTACGATGGGACTAAATTAGGTGAAGAATGAGTGAAATGAAAAGAACAATTCTAGAAAACTTTATTGTGTGCATAATGAAATAAAATTAAATTTAGAATTAAAGTGTGCAATTTTAAAGTTAATAATAGTGTTTACGAATTTTTTAATTATTATTTTAATAAAACAATTTAAATGAAATTACAGTTTATTTAAATTGAAATTAAATGACAATTCAATTTAATTTAAATTAAATTACAATTCAATTAAGTTTGAATTAAATAACATTTCAATTCAGTTTGAATTAAATTCAATTAAAACAAATTTAAATTAAATTAAAATTAAATTAAATTGTAATTTAAATTTAATTTTTTGCCAATTTTTTTGGGAAATGCCTCATAAGAAATTACAGTTCAATTAAATTAAAACTAAATTACAATTCAATTAAATTTAAATTAAATTACAATTCAATTCAGTTTAAATTAAATTCAATTAAAACAAATTTAAATTCAGTTATAATTCAAGTAAATTGTAATATAAATTTAATTTTTTTGCCAATTATTTTTGATAAATGCCTCATAAGAAATTACAGTTCAATTAAATTAAAATTAAATTACAATTCAATTAAATTAAAATTAAATTACAATTCAATTCAGTTTAAATTAAATTCAATTAAATTTAAATTAAATTACAATTCAATTCAGTTTAAATTAAATTCAATTAAAATAAATTTAAATTCAATTATAATTCAAGTAAATTTTAATTTAAATTAAATTTTTTTGCCAATTATTTTTGATAAATGCCTCATAAGAAATTGTAGTTTATTTAATTTAAAATTAAATTTAAATTAAATTACAATTCAATTCAGTTTAAATTAAATTCAATTAAAATAAGTTTAAATTAAATTATATTTCAATAAAGTTGTTATTAGATTTAATTTTGTTGCCAATTATTTTTGGTAAATGCCAAAATTACGGAAGAAATTAAGAAATTACAGTTCATTTTATTTAAAATTAAATTACAATTCAATTGAATTAAAATTAAATTACAATTTAATTCAATGAAAATAAATTTAAATTAAATTATAATTCAATTAAATTGTAATTTAAATTTAATATTTCTGCCAATAATTTTTGGTAAATGCCTCATAAGAAATTACAGTTCATTTAATTTAAAATTAAACTACAATTAAATTAAATTTTAATTAAATTACAATTCAATTCAGTTTAAATTAAATTCAATTAAATTCAATTAAAACAAATTTAAATTCAATTATAATTGAATTATACTTCAATTAAATTGTAATTTAAATTAAATTTGTTTGCCAATTATTTTTGATAACTGCCTCATAAGAAATTATAGTTTATTTCATTTAAAATTAAATTTAAATTAAATTACAATTCAATTCAGTTTAAATTAAATTCAAGTAAAATAAATTTAAATTAAATTATAATTCAATAAAGTTGTTATTAAATTTAATTTTTTGCCAATTATTTTTGGTAAATGCCAAAATTACAGAAGAAATTTAGAAATTACAGTTCATTTAATTTAAAATTAAATTACAAATCAATTGAATTTAAATTAAATTCCAATTTAATTTAATTAAAATAAATTTAAATTCAATTATAAACTAATTAAATTGTAATTTAAATTTAATATTTCTGCCAATTATTTTTTGTAAATGCCTCACAAGAAATTATAGTTTATTTAATTTAAAATTAAATTACAATTCAATTAAATTTAAATTAAATTACAATTCAATTCAGTTTAAATTAAATTTAATTAAAATAAATTTATATTAAATTATAATTCAATAAAGTTGTTATTAAATTTAATATTTTTTGGCAATTATTTTTGGTAAATGCCAAAATTACAGAAGAAATTACAGTTCATTTAATTTAAAATTAAATTACAATTCAATTGAATTTAAATTAAATTCCAATTTAATTTAATTAAAATAAATTTAAATTAAATTATAAACTAATTAAATTGTAATGTAGATTTAATATTTCTGCCAATTATTTTTGTTAAATGCCTCATAAGAAATTACAGTTCATTTAATTTAAAATTAAATTACAATTAAATTGGATTTTAATTAAATTAAAATTCAATTCAGTTTAAATTAAATTCAATTCAATTCAATTAAAACAAATTTAAATTAAATTATATTTAAATTATAATTCAAGTAAACTTTAATTTAATTTTTTTGCCAATTAGAAAATACATTTCATTTTATTTAAAATTAAATTACAATTCGATTAAATTTTAATTAAATTACAATTCAATTCAGTTTAAATTAAATTCAATTTAAATAAATTTAAATTGCAATTCAATTAAAATAAATTTAAATTAAATTATAATTAAATTAAATTGTAATTTAAATTTAATTATTTTGCCAATTATTTTTGGTAAATGCCTCATAAATTTCTGAAAATCTTCTGTCAATTTCCTATCTCAACTTCTAGGAAACTTAGGCTGCAGGAATACGCTTTTAACTTGAACATTCGTACTGACACATCACCGAATTAATTTAATCTGCGACTCAGTCCAGTTCATTGAACAATCCACCAAAATTTCCTCAAACACTCAGCGATCTCTCTAGTATTAGAGTCTAGTGTGGTCCTGGTATCAAAATGGGAATCCTGTGATACATTGAGCCTAATAAAAAAAATTTAATAAATTAAAATTGGCTTAAAAAAATAAAGAATCTGTTTTCTTTAGAGTATCTTAAACAAATTTATAGAGGCCTTGTAAGGGTCCCAGATTCAAAAATTCTTCGCTATTGGGAAGTCAGCTACCATCTTTTAGTCTCAAAAATCTGCTATTTGCCAATCGCTGTTTCAAGTCCTATAAAATGGACCATTAATTCAGCTCTAGTTACATTAGAATGCCCAGCTACCCACAAAAGTGTTATGTCATGTTCAATCCCTTCAATGCCTCTTTCAGTCTGCCGACAGCCTCGTTGTTAGGTATATCTTTAAATTATGTTCATGCACCAACTGACTTCCTTTAAGAAAGGTAATTTCTCTAAATTTAAAACGATCGAACACAGTTTACAATCCCACATTGGCTGCCGCATTTAAAACCCCTAAAAAAATATATTTTAATGCATTTTCAAGTCCAAAATTAATTGGTTTTTAATTTATGTTCAACTTAAAGCAACCCACAGCTCACTTACCTAAACCTGCACACACACACACACACAATAACACATAGACACGAATTTGCAAGTGTGTGCGGCACAATCGATTGTCGCCGTCGTCTGCCGAGGCGCAACAAATTAACTCTCACATTTCATCGCGTGTTCCGCTTACATAAACGTAAAAACAATCAAAACTCAAAGAGGCAAAAAACAAAAGAAAAATCCGCCTCATTTTCATGGGTGAAAATTCCACTTGGGCGTTAAGCGAATTTCGTGCCAGCAGCAGCGCTCGTTACATGCAAAAGTCACACAACGGCAACGCTGTCGTCGTCGTGCCAGTCGACAGGCTGGCAGCGTTGGCACTTTAAGTGCAATTTTTATGCGATTTCAATCAATAGTGGCAAAACTTTGCCATTGATTGAACGCGCGGCGCGGCGTTGCTTTTATGGCTCGCGCAAAACAATCGCAAGCGGCGCCGCCCCAAATGGCGAGCAACAAATAAAATTTCAGTTAATAACTTTGACTACGCCGTCAATACGCGACGGGCTTGAGTTCGATTTCGTGTTGGCATGAATTGATTTGCATTGTGCTCGCGTTGTGGCGGCCAAATCGAATTTTGACATGAAAACGAATAGTTTGGCGCGAAATTGTGGCGTGCGAATGGTTGTGTGTGTGTATGTGTGAGTAAGCTGGGAATTTTGAAATAAAAGCTGACAAGTAATTCAATAATTTGATTGAATAATTTGTGTTCAGGGTGCATGAGTTTTTGAGTTTCAGGTGCTCTAAATTAACGAATAGTTAAAAACAAATACAAATTTCTGGCATATTTCAAAATGAAGCCTGAAAATATGCTACGAGTGGTTGTGTTGCAGACAGCTGTCAGAAACCAGAAGTTGGTAGCAACAAACCGAAATATGTGTGGCATACTTTTGGGCTTATTTTAAAATGCCTAACAAAAACAAGACGAATTTTTAAATCGTTACGTTGATATACTGTACTCCACTGTATTGAAACAATCTATATATCTATAGATCCACTCCCTCAATGTTTTGTTTTTTTTAATCAATGTTTTTTTTAATTAATGTTTTGTTTTGTTTATCGAGATCTTTTGAATCAAAAGCATATAATAAAAACTTTCAACTTTTTCCAATTTTTAATCTTCAACTTTATCAATTTGTGATCTTTTGCTGATTTTCAAAAACATAAAAGTTATAAAAAATTTTTCAAAATTTTCTTACAAAATATTGAATTAATTTTTTAAAAATACTATGTTTTTATTTTATTTATTTATTTCTAAACATACATTTTTATTATTTGTTTGAAAAGTTTATTTTTATTTGTTAAATAAAGAAAAATTTGTCAGACGCAAAATTTGTTAAAAAAAATTGTTTAGAATTTTTATTTATTTTTAAATAATAAATAAAAATTAAATATTAGATTGATTTACTTTTTAAACTTTCAACAAAATATCAAAAAACACTTTGAAATTAGTTTTAATTATTGAAATTTAAATTAAAACTTATAAATTTTTATTTGTAAGAAAAGTTTTGTTTTCTTTATTTATTAGAGAAATAGCTGTCAAAAACAAAACTTGTGAAAAAAAATTTGTAGAATTTTTATTTATTTTGAAATAACGAACAATTTATTTTTTTATTAAAATTGGAAGCATTTAAGTTTTTTAGAGTTATTATTTTTATCACGAATGGTAAAATTATTGTTTTATTAAAATTAAAAGCAGCAAAATATTTTAGAATAGTTAACTTTTTTTAAATAGCTGAAAATGTATTTTTTTTCAATTAACATTAGGAGGAAATTTTTTAAAATTATTATTTATTCCACAAAAGTTCAAAATTTATTTTTTTATAAAAACTAAAAGCAAACAACCTTTTTAGAAACATTATTTATATCGAAATAGCTATAAATTTATATTATATATTTTTTTAATTAAATAAATAAAATAAATATATAAGAAATTAATATTCTTGGAAAAAATAATTATTTCAAAATAGCTCAGAATTGACTTTTTTACTTAAAATAAGAAGAAAAAATTAGAACGACAAAACATTTTTCAAAATCATTTTTTATTTTGAATAGTTTGAATTTAACTTTTAGTAAAATTGAAATTTCCGAAAATTAGTAAGAATTGTGTGGGAATAGAAATTAATTATAAATTAGTTATTAATAAGTTGTCGCTCAAATAAAGAGTAAAAAAATATTTTCAACGAAAATAAAAAAAAAATACTTACAAAAAATTTTAACAAATTAAAAATACATATATTTGGTTTTTTCATATAAAAAAAAATGCCCAAAAACAAAAAAAATAAATTTTTTTAAATAAAAAATACAAATATTGTGTTTTTTTTTAATATAAAAAAAAAATTCCAACAATTTTGGTTGTACTATTTGTAGAAACGAAATAATGCAACATAAATGCATTATTTCGTTTCTACAAATTCAAGACAAATAAAAATACAAAATTATCTTACAATCATTAAGTATTGAAAAAAAATATTTTCACATATTTGGTTCTTTTCAAACCAAATACAAAATGTATAAATTAAAAAAAAATACAAATATTTGGATTTTTTCATATAAAACAAAATGCCCAACAATTTTTGTTGTACTATGTTTGTTTAAGTTGCAGTATTTCGTTTTTACAAATTCAAGACAAATAAAAATACAAAATTATCTTACAATCATTAAGTATTAAAAAAAAAATTATTTTTACATATTTGGTTCTTTTCATATCAAATGAAACACACAAAATTTGTTGTTGTACAATTTTTCTTTATATTTATAAACCTTATTTGGCATGTGCCACGGCTATGGCTGCTCTCAGGGCGTCTCAATGCTTTTACTTTTGCTGCCAATTGAGTTGTTGAACATAATTTTTGGCATCGTTAACGATTGCCTTGGCAATAAATCGGCTTACGGTGCATCCGTTACAAGCCGTCGCCGACATTGCTGCCAATTTACTGTGTTCAGCGCGAATTTATGTTGAAAAGTTTTCATTGATTTCATATGAAGTGCGCAGCAGACAGCAGCGCGACTGCCAAACGACCACCTTTGATGGCATTGAAAACGCATTCATAAGCTGATATTAAATTCGAAACGAGCCCATGATGAATGTAATGCGACTGAATTTCATATTTTTAGACAACTGCTGGATGTGTCTAAATGTTCATGTTTCATACAAAATGTATTAAGTAGCAATTATAAATGTGAGAAGTATGGGATAAAATAATGATCCTAAAAGTATGTTTCGAAATAATTAAAGTTAAGTACTTGAAAATACAAAGTTACTATTAGCGATTGTATAGTTTTTTTGTTTGTATAGTTTTAGGGGCTTTTATTATGTGACCTTTGAAAATGAATTTTCTCGAAGAGAGACGAAAAGATTCCATTCATGCAATAACTATTTAATTATTTTGTTAAAATTATAGGCTCAAAGCAGCTTTAGAATACATTTGACAAACAATTTATGGCCGATTGAACAAAGCCACGTAAAAAAAATTAAATTATTCGCTCTTAAAATTGACACTCCTGTGACTGTCGTGCTTTATCTGCTCATTTCATACACAAACTTGCCGCCTTTCGAACATCGTAGCACGTTCTCACCTCGGCACAACGCCTCCACAACACATTTCCATAAAAATTCAATTTCAACACATACGCCCAGCTCACGCAAACTCGCACACAAACTCAGTTCAGGCAAACGGGCGCTACGAAAAATATAAACAACACACCAAATGCCGATTGACTTTTATAGTCTGCTGAATAAAATTTACACTACTAACGAAAATGTAATCGATGCATACTTAAGTGAATTTGAAATTCCACCCTTCCCTCCTGCCCCTTACCATAGACCCCTCCGCACTGCCTCTCCTCCATCGCACAAGCCTCCAAAACAGCTGCCCGCCAACGCGCTCCAGTCGCTAGCGAAGCAGAGTCAGTCAGGTGCAAAAGCAGCTAAAATTTGTGCTCCAAAGTAGTGAACAACGCCCACAAAAAGGCAGTAAGCAACACACACCGAACAGCGGCAACTTCTAAGCCATAACAGTAAACAACATAAAAGTATACCCCTGACATTAATAAAGTAAAGGTTGGCATTGGCGTAAAAAAGGATCAAATGGCTGAAAAATATACAAACTCGCATGCGGCGTAAAAAATAAAACAAATCGCATTGACTGTGGCAACGGCAGTGAGCTGACGATGATGAGGCTGCCAGCGCTGGCATTAGTTTTACGAGTTCGATATTGAGCTGTTGGCTTTGGTGCGGCGCAAACGAGTCAGGTGATATTTTCATATTAGGACAGAAGCGGCGCAGCGACATTTTGTAGAAAGAAGGGGCAAAAGTAGAAGGAATAGGTGTGCGAAGAATTTTCCAAAAAATTTTGAAACGATTGAGGAAATTTTGTTGCAATCGTAGAGAAAGTAAGAGATTTAGTAGAAATGATTCCATAGTGATTGTTTTTGGTGTTGAAATATTGTTGAATTAAAAACACATCACTTCTTTTGCACTTTTTACTGCTAGTCAACACAAGACATTTTATTACTGAATCATCGCTTGCAGTATTTTTGAGCTCATCAGGAAAGAGTTTGCATGGGTTTGCATTCTTGAATCTTGATCCACGAATCATAATTTTGAAGAATCCAAATCTAGGTAGATGCTTACTTGTGGGTTTCTAGTTCTATCTAAGCAAAATTGATATTCCTTAAAGTTAAAGCATGATTCATGAATCATAAAACTTAAGACTTTTTATCCACGTAGACACTTTTTTAGATCAATGTAAAATAGATCATACTCAATGTCGTCTGATTCAAGCATAGTTTTTTAATTTATAATTAAGTCATGATTCATGAATCAAAAAACCTAAGACTTTTTATCCATGTAGACACTTTTTTAGATCCATGTTAAATATATCGCACTTTATCACTCCTGATTCAAACACATTTTTTTAATCCATAATTCAATCATGATTCATGAATCATAAAACTTAAGACTTTAAATCCACGCATACGCTTTTTTAGGTCCATGTGAAATGGATCGTATTCAATCTCTCCTAATTCAAGCAGACTTTTTTTAACTCACAGTTAAATCATGATTCATGAATCACAAAACCTAAGACTTTTTATCCATGTAGACACTTTTTTAGATCCATGTAAAATTGATCGCATTTTATCACTCCTGATTCAAGCAGATTTTTTTAATCCATAATTCAATCATGATTCATGAATCACAAAACTTAAGACTTTAAATCCACGCAGACACTTTTTAAGGTCCATGTGAAGTGGATCGTACTCAATCTCTCCTAATTCAAGCAGACTTTTTTTAACTCACAGTTAGATGATGATTCATGAATCATAAAACTTAAGACTTTTTATCCATGTAGACACTTTTTTAGACCCATGCAAAATAGATCATACTCAATGTCTTCTGATTCAAGCAGACTTTTTTTAACTCACAGTTAAATCATGATTCATGAATCACACAACCTAATACTTTTGATCCATGTAGACACTTTTTTTGATCCATGCAGAATAGATCATACTCAATGTCTTCTGATTCAAGCAGATTTTTTTAATTCATAATTAAATCATGATTCATGAATCATAACACTTAAAACTTTAAATCCATGTAGACACTTTTTAAGGTCCATGTAAAATGGGTCGTAATCAATCTCACCTAATTCAAGCAGACTTTTTTAACTCACAATTAAATCATGATTCATGAATCACAAAACCTAATACTTTTGATCCATGTAGACACTTTTTTAGACCCATGCAAAATAGATCACACTCAATGTCTTCTGATTCAAACAGACTTTTTTTAATTCACAGTTAAATCATGATTCATGAATCACACAACCTAATACTTTTGATCCATGTAGACACTTTTTTCGATCCATGCAAAATAGATCATACTCAATGTCTTCTGATTCAAGCAGATTTTTTTAATTCATAATTAAATCATGATTCATGAATCATAACACTTAAAACTTTAAATCCATGTAGACACTTTTTTAGATCCATGTAAAATAGATCGTTCGCAATCTCTTCTGATTCAAGCACACTTTTATAATTCATAAGTAAACCATGATTCATGAATCACAAAACTTAAGACTTTTTATCCACGAAGACACTTTTTTAGATTCATTCAAAATAGATCGTTCTCAATTTCTTCTGATTCAAGCACACTTTTTTAATTCATAAGTAAACCATGATTCATGAATCACAAAACTTAAGACTTTTTATCCATGTAGACACTTTTTTAGACCCATGCAAAATAGATCATACTCAATGTCTTCTGATTCAAGCACACTTTTTTAATTCATAAGTAAACCATGATTCATGAATCACAAAACTTAAAACTTTAAATCCATGTAGACACTTTTTTAGACCCATGCAAAATAGATCATACTCAAGCTCTCAAGATTCAAGTGGACTCAGTTTAGCTTAGAATTGATCAAGGATTCATGAATCATACACGTAAGGCTTGAAGTCCATGGAGACATTGCTTTGGATCCAAACAAAATGGATTTTCCTCACGCCTTCAATATTTAAGCAATCTTAGTTAAACTAAGAATTGAATCATGATCCATGAATCACAACACCTGAGGCTGAGGTCATGTAATCACTTTCTTAAGCTAAAGAAAAACTGATTTGCCTCAAGCTCCCAATATTCCAAAATACTTGGTTTAACTCAATTGAATCATGAAAATCATGAATCACAAAAATAAAGGCTTCAAACAACAGGATTTACATCCTCACAATAAAAAAAAATCCTTTGGATTCAATTGGTAGCTTTACCTCACAATTGCCACACAATCCATTAAATACATTGCAAGAATTTTAAACTCGCAACAGTGGACATAACAACTCCACAAAGCTCGCATTTTCTTTGCTTTTTGTTGATCAGTTTCATTTATTTTGAACATGTCATAATTTCATTAATTGATTGAATTTGCCTTCGCGGAACATTCTTCTGTCTACTTTGAATTTTAGTTCATCCTTTAAGAATCCGAATATCGCTGATTTTGCTGCTGGAGATCTCCTTTATGTCTACTTTTTCACTTTGCTTGGGATCATAGGACCTCGACAAGGCAAATGACTTTTGTTGGTTGCATTAATCAATTGAAATTTTCCCAGGATGGTTGATTGGCCTATCGCTAGCAGTCCCAGGAGATGAGATTGTCATCTATTGACCTCTAGAAGAGACGCCTACATACATATGCTGAATGCGTCTTAGCTAAGTTATATAAACGCCCTCTGCGTATCCGTTGCTAATGGGTTGAAGAATTTGATATCAGAGGGTTGGTGTCATCGATGAGTGTTAAATTCTTTTAAATTTTTAAATTTCTGAAAAATTACGGGGACAAGCTTTAAGTGGTAATCGAACCACTGACCTCCTGATGGTTACATATTTTTCCTCACATTTAAATCTTATATTAATTTACTAGAAGTGTAATCTAACTAGAAAATATCAGAGCATACATTTAGAAGCACATCTACACTTCCCTAGCCTTAAAAATGAAAACGTTTCAAATCATTGCGACTAAAATTGTATTTACTTCGATCTCACACATAATCCTCCTCGCCTACGAACCTGAACGCACACATATACACACTTGTGCCATTTTATGTCGAATACACAGCATGCACGTGTGTGTGTGTGTGTGTGGTTTATAGAATATGGCAGCATAAATGAATAGTATTACAATTCATTATGCAGGCGAAAAAACAGCGTAAACCGAAGGCTTATTGCTTTCGAAGGCAATGATGCGGAATAAATGAAGGCATATGTTGGCAATGAGCGACCAGAAAAATCGAAGTATAACAGATTCTGCGAAGGAAAATGAAAAATAAAATGGTGTGTGAACCTTAATTTCATTTTATGATGTTGATTTTGTTCAAATAAAGGAACTTTGCAAGGCGAATCTGACTGGCAAATAGTGTCGAAAGCGCCAAAAAGTATGTCAAGGAAAATTTTTATTGACACTAGTAATGCTGACTGTAAACAGTACAGTATACTTTTAGGCATACTTTCATTTCTTGATTTAATAAGAATTTTAGAGCACTGTCACCATTCTCTGAAGCATACTTTCAGGCAAAATGTCGCTAAAAACTTTCAGTACCCACTAAAGTGCCATGCAGCATTGTTCCACCTTCTCTCCACACAAAAAAATCAATACTGAATATTACAACATAAATTCAACTTGCCAACAAAAGACATTTCCGTGGAAATGTCTCAACTTTTCACTTGTTGTAGCGGCCAACAAAAACGGCGACACAAAATGACCTCACATCAAGGAAGCAAATTCCCAACTCTATTATCCGCCAAATCACCAGTCAGCCCGAATTTAACCGAAATTTTGAAAAATTCTATCTAATTAGCGCCATGGACAGCAGACAATGATGAACAGCGCCAACAACAACAACAACTAGTAACCACAAAAAAAAAATAACGCAACAAGCAAAACAGCGACAGCGACTAAAACAATGGACGCAAGCGACGCAGCTGCTAGCGGCCGCACACAGGGACGCGTGGGTGGGTGGGTGGGTGGGGGGTGTGAGCGTGGCACGAAAAGTTGCCGTCGTTGCGTACATGTCAGGGCAAATTTCCCAGGGGTCCCGCGCACAGCACGTCGTGCAAATGAGCCTCATTTATACACGCGGCGGTGCAGTGTCGCGCGCGCGCGCTCGGCCGCTCGAGTGGCGAGGCGGCTGTGGCGTCCGTACGCCTGAGCCGAAAAATATAAAAATTAAATGAGAATTTGCGAGAAGTTGCGACACAGTTGCGCAGCGGCAGCACAATCGCCAGGGGACTGGGCGCGGCGTAAGAAAATAAATGTGTTGCGACGCGAAGGTGGGGCGGCGGCAAGCATAATGCGCTGGAAAATTGAAAAACAACAACCAAATGAAAAGCCACAACAAAGTGAATTCATTTGCACCGGCACAACAAAACAACGAAAAACCAAATTTGTACGCAAAAAAGTTAAATTAAGCAAACACGGCCGAACGAGAGCGTGGTCGAGAAGGGTCGGGGTGCTACAGCATACAGAATGAAGAAAAATAGCGCACAACTGAATAAAAACGCTGCAAGAAGTGAAAAATACACACAATGTAATTCCCAAAAGTGACCATGACCGCAGCAATGGCGCTGGCAGCTGGCGGCCGCAAGCGGGTTTTAGAATAATTGCGGGGTGGCAGAGGGGAGCGGCATACAAAACGGCCTAATGCGGCAAACTGGTAGTTGCCGTACTTTGGGCTGACAATAAATGCAACAATTTGAATTGTCAAATGTTGCAGGAAAAATCATTTTCAATGCCATCTGGCAACACTGCAACATGCAAAAATTCCAATTTTTATTTTGTGCGCCTTTTTCTGACTTGTTTCATTTTTTTTTAAATATTTTTCTTCATAAAAAATGTACTTACTTTGCAATGTACTTCATGTGCTGGAAATGAAATGAACAACAACAACAACAAAAATTCTAATTAATTTTTTAATAAGTTGCTGATGACGGCCACAGGCTCTGGCATCGAAAAAAATATATATTTTGTGTGCAGCAAAAATATTTTACTTACGCTCGAAGCAAAATATGCGAACGAGCAACACCTAAAAACTCATTTCAAATAACGCCGCCCCGCTAACTTTTCAACTCAAGCCGTTTTGGGTAACTAAGAACACTCCGGATTATTGTCGTTGAAATTAATAATGCAGTAGCCTGCGCGCTGTCGTTGTGGTGGCAGCCACCAACGACGCTGCGGTGCGCGCATAGCAAATTAGCGCCACATACCAACACACACACATTTTCATACAAACACACATTTTCATACAAACACACACACACACACAGATAAATAAGTTATATTTTAATTGCGCTTTAATGCCTTCAGTCAAGCCTCAACTCAGCTCGGAAGCGCTGTTGTGCAGCACAACGGGTCGTATACGTAATCTGTCTTAAATTACTTTAGTTTTGTTCAGTAAATGACTGATATGAAAAAAATTAGTTTGACATAGAATGACATGTTTGTGTAAAGCACTGACGTTGGTAAAAGCCATTCACAAATTGCACACATTCGCAACATTTATGCGTCTTGGCGTTTGTTGCGTTAAGTCGTAGCAATTTTATGCGCTGCCAGACGCACTCATAATGCGCGCTTGGACAGTCAGACAGTGTAACGCCGAGCAGCAGCATCCGAAATGATGGCACATTAAGCGTGAAATCGTCACCTAATGCTTTGCGCTGGCAGACACCTACAGCCATGTGTCCGTCGCTCACTGTGCGCTTCAAATAATAATAACCACGTCAATGGATGTTCACACACACACACACACACACACACACTCACTGACTTCTGCACTACGTATGTCAGTGCGCCACATTATGTCGCCGCTGGAGGCCAGACAAAGCGGTATGTGGCTGTGGTCGGGCGTTGTGCGCATCAAAACCCTCAACGCGACGATGTGAAGCTCTGATAAATATTGGATTTATGCGTATTTGATGATGAGACAAATAGGTTAGATTTAGCGGTTCGTTGGTTGATGTCTGCAAGGGTGATTGATAAGGAGAGAGGGGTGATAAGGTAGAGGGCGATATATTGAAGTCAACTGGAATGGAAAGAGTAGGGAGTGGGTCACGGCACCATCGAGTCTGACAGAGTTGAGAGTAACTTGAACAAGAAGGGAGATGGTAAGCGGGTTAGTTAAGGAAAGAGTAGGGAGGGAGGGGAGAGAGATGCGGTATGGCCTCTTCCTACCCTAAAAGTAGCTCATTATTTAATATTAAAGGCAGTACCAATTTTGATTAAGTACGAAATAAACACTTAAACACATTTTCAGTTTTGGCTTAATTCTGGCGTTCAAGTTAATTTCTGAGCTTTGATGTATTCAGAGACCTATAGTAGAATTTTATGGCGAATATTTTCGCGGTACATTATGTCCTTTAAAAGTCCTGTTTTACAGCACATTTTTGGCATTTTAGAAAAAAGGGTCAAATTGACCCTTACAGATAGGAGCCACGGGGTTAAAATGCTCCACAAAGATGTTCTTTTTAGTATTTTACATCAAATTGCTGAACACATCATAAACCTAAAATGTGAGGTTACATGGTTTTCGTATGCCCATTCACCATAAGAATGTGCAAAAAGGGGAAAACTTTGACCCCCCTAAAAAAAAATGCAGACGTAAATGCCGATACATGTATTTTTTTTTTGCCCCCCTACCAAAATCCGTTGTCAGAACCTTGTTATTTAAAAAAAATTTGATTTTGTTGTGCAGTGTAATCATTGGTTAAAATGATTGACTTTTCTTCTAGTAACTACTAACTAATAACTAATAACTAATAACTTATAAATAATAACTAATAACTAATAACTAATAAATAATAACTAATAACCAGGGAAAGGATTTTGAAGACCTAAAAACCTATAAAAAAGGCAAAATAAAATAGCAAAAAAGGCACGGAAAGGCACTAAAAACTGCCAAAAAGGCAGAAAAAGGCACTAAAAGCTGAATAAGAAGGCGAAATAGGGCATTAAAAAATGTTAAAAAGGTAAAAAGAGGCATTTAAAAATAAGAAAAAAATACTAGAAAATCTAAAAAAATGGGGAACCGGTATGTATTTTTTAATATTTTTATTTCTTCTGACATATGCAACATACAATATTTATACCTCATTTTTTGTAAAAGAAAAGTAACATCAAGGTTTTCAAAGATAGTTTAAAAACTAAAAGATATTTTAATTGAAATGTAGGCACATATTTTAAATTCATATTTTAACTTCTCATATAAAAGCATAAAAGCCGTACTTGTATCACATTTGGCATATTTTTCTTGAAATTTTCCACTGCACAACAAAAAATAACGGCTTAGGAATGATCAAATCAATGTAAAAGCATCGATAAGTTAACGAAATTGCACTGTTGCCACTTAATTTTTTTTTAGTTTCAAGGTATTTTTGCGAAACAAAAGGTGGAAAATATTAAAAACGAAAGAAAAATAAAAAGGCGCTCGACAAATCTTGAAAAAGGCATTTGGCGGCATTTATAGGTAAAATTGGCACTAAAAAAGGCATTTATGGGTGAAAAAGGCAAACTGCCTTTTTAGGGCAAAAAAAGGCTAAATAAAAGTGGTATATTTCTAATCAGGAGGACCTAATTCGTGCTCATTTTCAATCAGAATTGCTCTATCTAGCAGCAAACAAAAAAGGCACACACAAAATCCTTTCCCTGCTAATAACTAATAACTAACAAATAAATTGGCATTTTTAATAGTTACTAAAAAGATTTGTTTCTTCAGCCTAAAAATATGCACCAAATCATTGCACTAATTCCGGAAATTTTATTTATATTCTGTTCAGGCTTAAATCGCATCTGAATTGCATACTTTTAGGCCGCAATTTCAGCATGAAGCCAAAGTACTCTGCTCTCATTCCAAGCGCTCCACTTCAGTGATATTTCACAACAATTTGCCTAAACATTTTTCACTTGACTTGCCCAAACTACACCTAATCCAATTTCAATATAATTCAACAATTCAGCAGTGTTCCCTTTAAGCCAGCCAAGCGTTTGTAAACTCATTCTCTGGTTACGCAACTGAGTGCGAGTGCAGAAATATTGATAAGCAATTTTTAATACTTTTGGCATTAACCGCAAACAGAGCGACAGCAAAGGCCAACAAAGCCAGCTGCCGCTCGCTTGAGTTAGGCAGCAGCGTGCAGAAAATAAAGTAAAATCAAATGCCATAAAGTTGGCAATAAAAATTCAAATAGCTGCGTTGACTGCTCAAAGTGCCAAGCAGCAAGCGGTGCGCATAAATTTTCGATTTAATGACATAAATCGCGGTGAATTTCTTTGCTTTTAATGTTAAATTTTCAGAAATTGTCAATTTATCAATTTTTCCGAAACATCTCATTAAGATTTTCATTAAGATTAGCAGCAAAATTTTATAAATAAATGAACCAACCAGTGCTGGCACAAGTAAATTTCCAACGACATTTATGCAACGCGTGTTCTCCAACTCGCAACTTATTCCATTCCACTGGCAAAGCGCACACGTGCCCTGCCAGCCTCGGCCAGCACATTTGACCCTTGTCACTCTCACCGCCGCCAACCTTCTAACCGCGCACACAACGCATCGACCGACCGTTGCTCACCCCGTCAACCAACGCGTCGCTCACGCGCCGTTGGTCGCGGGCGCGCGCTGTCAATTGTCATCAATGTCCGTTTAAGCTTCGGCCTCATGTCTGTTGCTCGTGTTCCACCATAAAAAAAAAAACAATGTTGCCTACCCATTTGTATGTGTGTATGTGTGTGTGTGCGCTGAATTTTGTTGAATTTTGCTGAATGTCGCTGTTTGCCGCTGTATCGCGCTTCGAATTGAGTTCCCCAATAGGGAACGTGCATAAATTTTGTCATTGATGCGATTTATTGATGTGGCACGCTGATAAAAACAAAAATCCCCTGATTTAACAGCTTGACTTATGGCATTTCATGGCATGTAAATAGTTGGCGCGCCAAAGGGTTACAAAAAGCAATGAAGCAATGTAAACGAGCAGCAAAAATCGAAATATTGAAAAATTTTTACTGTCGCAAAATGTAAAATTTATTGCTGGCTCATACGAGCATTGTGCGAGTGTGTGCTGTGCGTATAAGAGGACTCAACGATGATTTCAGAAGCGAGCAGTGTTGCCAAGGTGGTTGTGAAATATGGAAATTATTTTTCATTAAATTCGAATTTGTTTTTAATAATTTTTTTCGAAGTAAAAAGCTGAATATGAAGTTTTAAACACAAGAAATAAACCAAAAAACTGTTGACATTTTTTAATATATCTTTTTTCAACAAGTTTTTCTTCGGCTCTATAAAGTTTAAAGTCATTAAATAATTCTTTTTTCTTTATTCTATTCTATTCTATTCTATTCTATTCTATTCTATTCTATTCTATTCTATTCTATTCTATTCTATTCTATTCTATTCTATTCTATTCTATTCTATTCTATTCTATTCTATTCTATTCTATTCTATTCTATTCTATTCTATTCTATTCTATTCTATTCTATTCTATTCTATTCTATTCTATTCTATTCTATTCTATTCTATTCTATTCTATTCTATTCTATTCTATTCTATTCTATTCTATTCTATTCTATTCTATTCTATTCTATTCTATTCTATTCTATTCTATTCTATTCTATTCTATTCTATTCTATTCTATTCTATTCTATTCTATTCTATTCTATTCTATTCTATTCTATTCTATTCTATTCTATTCTATTCTATTCTATTCTATTCTATTCTATTCTATTCTATTCTATTCTATTCTATTCTATTCTATTCTATTCTATTCTATTCTATTCTATTCTATTCTATTCTATTCTATTCTATTCTATTCTATTCTATTCTATTCTATTCTATTCTATTCTATTCTATTCTATTCTATTCTATTCTATTCTATTCTATTCTATTCTATTCTATTCTATTCTCGCTTCTTTGATTTCATAGTTACTAAAATGGGTAAAAATTGGGTGAATATATTAAATAAATGTAAATAAATTCGAATTTTTGTACTTCATTACAATTGCAGCTTCCGCTTTTTTTGTAATAACTTTCGAACCAATAAAGTTAGAGTAATGAAATTTTGACACGTGATCAAACACATTTTGGGCTTAAACATACTTACTTTTCGAGAAAGTTCTATATAAATTTTCAAGGACATAAAGGATTAAAAATTTCAAAGGAACTTTTTCATATCCTTTTTTTTACAAATAGATAAAAAATCAATTTTATTTAAATTCTTGAGCCTTTTCTCTTTCAATTGATATCCATATCGCCATATTGTAACGAGGTTAAGTATTTTTAATATTTTTTTTTTTTTTATCCCCTTCAAAATTTTAAAGTCCTTTTCAAACGAAAAAGGATGTAAAATGAAAAACTGAGTACGCGGTATTACTATGTTTCGTCTCTAGTTTTACGCCCATACGGATTTTTTCCGGTGTGAAAAAAGCTGTCGTACGGTGTAATACTTCACAGTACAAACTATTAACACATAGTGAACCCCAAACAATTTTTATTAAGGTTTTGCCTTAAAAACTTCTTGTAAAATTTGTTTGTATTTAAAGTTCAGCAAGTTTAAAATCAGTAAATCATATTTTCATGATTGAGTCATATTTTCTATATAAATTAATTCATGTGTTCTACATAAAGTCTTAACCCTTTCGCTACTGCAAGTCATTGGTGCTCCACGCCACGCTCAATTGACCTTGAAAATCGTAATTTTTGGTATTAACTCTATCAAAAAAGTGTCTCCAAAAAGTTGAAAATAAAGTCTATGAAAAAGCCATGCAAAAGTTGTAACAAAAGAATTCACCCAGTTTTAATAAATTTCAAAAAATGTTAAACTGTGTATTGAATTATTTCCTATTTTGAGTACTTTTACTAATTTTAAAGTCAAAAGGGGATATTTTCAATTGTTCCTTTTATTTGCATTAACTTTAACCCATTTTTTACCACTTGAGAAGATGAGTTTTGAAACTACAAATTGATTTACTTGAAAAGGGGATTTTTTTCGTTTGTACCAAAACATTCATGTTGTGGCAGAACAGGATGAGTTTTCTAAGCAGTGAGGACATAAATCTGGTAGATTTTGGGTTAGGTGTTTAAAGAATATATAAGTCCAACCGAAATCAGGCATATTCTATCAAAACTGTGCAAGAATTCATCAAAGATCCGCTCAAATCTTCAATTAAATTCTTGAAATTGAATGAAAGCATATCAACGAAATAAATTTATAGCAGTTTGACTAACAAAATGTGTGTGTAATTTATTCTGCTTAAATTTACTGAGGCCAACTCATCGATAAACATTTGTGACCGAGTTTTTTACTAAAAATTCCTTTCTAAACAGAAACCACTCTCTGCATAAAAGCATTTGTCCATGAAAGAAAACTTTGTTGGGCACGTAGAAACCATTGAAAAGGCTTGCATCGACATTCTAAAACACATCTTGGCCGAAAAACCAAAACACTCATTCGGCTCTCATTCTGATTTTAAAAGTTTAAAAACTGCTATTTTTTTCCAAAAAAAACAACAACTAAATATTGTTTATATTTAGTTTGTAAATAAATCGCCAACACTTCCGCGTAATGCAAAGCATAAAAATATGTCATGCGTTAAACAAAAATTTTTAACGTTATAGCTTACAGCAACGTTAAAAAACAGTAAAAAAAAATTGTTTTTATTATAAAAAAAAAAAAATGCTATCTATTGTTGTTGCTGCAAGTATTTGTTGCAGCAAAATGCTTTTAGTGCACAACGAATGCAAAAGAAGTAACGAGACAGCACGCTGGCAAATGGTTTGTTTGTTGAAAATTTTTAAATTTATTAAAAAACACACACGCAAACATTTGCATGTATGTATGTGTGTGGTTAAGTGCATGTGCACGCGGCAAAATAACGCAGTAATTCATTTTTATTACAATGCAGTGAAGTGCGAAAAAACTCAACTCACATCAGCGCACAATTTGAACATTCAAAAGCAGCGCCCCTCGCGCCCCTCTTTACCCGCTCGCTGTCTTTGCCGCTCAGTACAACTGCTCAGGCGGGCCACACAGGCGATGGAAAGCAATGTGTGCACTTATGCCACTTTTACAGCTTCTTTTCGTTCGTACTTTCCCCTCTTCTCTCCTTCTCTCATATTTATTCTTTATTAAATTTTTTACATGTTTCCATGTAAATGTTTCTTGTTTTCTTTAATTTTCATATTTTTCTGTTTATTTGTTTTGTTAATTTGCAACAACAACAACAACAAAGCACACATATGCTTGTTACCGTTGCATGGCTCGCGCAGAGTTGCCACCTACTGGGCCAAGTTGCAATGAAAGCATAATGCAACTACACCAATGTTGCAAAATGCAATTTCTGCCTTTTTGTTTAATGGCTAAAAACAACAACAACAACAAATGACATGAGGAATATGTAAAAAAGCAATGAGAAAAAAACCGGACGCAATGGCGAGCGGGCGAAGCAATATTGAGCAAGCAGCATTTTTGGTGTGAGCAGCTATCATGTTTTCACATTTTCAATTTTTTCTTATATGCCATGGCAGCGTTGCCATATGCACGAAAAAATGAAAAAAAATGAAAAAACATGTAAAAAATAATCATAAACAAAGAAAGCGCAGCGGCAGCGAGGAACTGAAAAGTGTGAGTCGTGAGGCGCGAGGCGTATTGCATTGTTGTCTGCTGTTGCCGTTGTAACGGTGAATAATGTAGTGTTAATTCTCATGAGTGCAATGCTGTTTGTTTTATGAGTTTAATGCATTTGCTTATTGGACGGCGCGTCGTATGCACACAGCGGCGAGTGGACAGAGAGAAGAGGGAGAACGGCGGTGGCGTGAAAGACAGATAGCGGCAGCTAAAAACGTGTAGTCAGGGAATTAAGTAGAAGCGCGTAAATGTAAAAAAAAATGTACATAAATCAAGGAACATAAAAAATCTACTGCATGTGCAATATTTTCTTAAATTTATCAAAATTTCATGGAGTATTGTTTGAAAAACCTTAAAAGAGTCAGAAGATTCTAATCAAATAAAAAATGGTCAACTATAGTAAACTGAATCCCAACAACTTAACATTCATCACTTGCAACATTGCAATCAAACAAGCTAAAAAAATAATTCACTCTACACACACACACACAAAGTGAGCCCATTCTATCGTTTGCCCATCTTTTCGCAGCCTTAAAGTGGTCCATTGCAAAAGTTGATGTCAGTTATGAAAGCCAAAACTCAGTTGAAAAAGAAACATTCAACGATTGCATGAAATTGTTGCCAAAACAAATGACTCGCAGTCTGTCAAAGACAATGTTTCCGCCTTCAATTCAACACAATGAACAATTCTCGCATGTCTGCTGCTCGTGATGGCATGAAATTAAAAGCAATCCTGCCCCCCTCTCCATCCCACAGGCGCTAATAGCAGCAGCAGCAACTATTCGATATCATTCAAGAAGGAGACAATAGCAACATTCTCGTTCGTGTGCTCAATTGACAGTTATTAATTTGCCGTGCGACTGTTGCTGCCACCAATTACGGCTGCAAGTTCTCGGCTGGTCGGTTGATTCGGTGCATGAAGCACTTTGTGGCGTTATTGTTGTTGTGTAGATATTTTTCATGCACTAGTTGTTGTTGTGTTTGAATTTATTATTGCTGTCAATCGTATGCAGTGCCATTGACACAATCCAACTGCTTGTTAGTGGCTGCCAGTTTGTCGCATTTGACAAGCGCAACAACAATTATTCACACAACAAGATACAAATTTCGCTATGGTCGATATAAAACTGTCAGTGCGTTATACTGGGTGCGTTGAGAGGCATTGATTAAATTGTTTCACATTGATTATATTATTTTTTACATGGCAAATTGCAAGCATCAATTGCAGTTACAGTAAAGCATTTGTGGGACTTTTTTGCTTTTAAAAATTAATTCAAGTTCTAGAAGTTCAGTTGAAATCGACTAAAAGTTCTACTTAGAAGTTTTTCTCTCATTTTGAGTTCTCTCCGGTTGCTGCAATGGAGCTTTTTAGCCACATTTAAACTCTAAAGAAGAAGTAAAAAATCTTGCTCACGTTAGGAGTGGTTGGCAAATATGTTACTCATACGCACTGTTGCGCTCTTAATGATACCAGACAAGAATTAGTATTTCCAACGTCTTTTAAAACATTTCTGTGACTGATAAATACTCATACGCACTGTTGCGCTCTTAATGATACCAGACAAAAATTTTTATTTCAAACGTCTTTTAAGGTAGCATGGCACGTTAGAAAGGGGAATTTTTAATGATTTACGAAATTATTTATTTTTCAGCTCCTTTATTATCAATCTTTTTGAAATTTTTTTTTTTTTACAATATACTGAAGGTTTAAGGAACACAAACAAAATTTTTTTTTAGCATATTGTCTCTTATATAAGGACTGTACCGAAAAGAAACTGCACACTTTTGATTCAATATTTCTCTTAGTGTAGACGTTTGATCGCAATGCGGAATGTACCGTTAGAAAGCATGATCATTTGTGCTTTTATTGTCCTTATTTTCTCTGCTACTCGTAGGACAGTTTTCCCGATGCCGCGAATCGAAGAGCAGGTGCGTAAGCAAATTGTGCACAATTACTGCTCTGAAAAGGGAATTTCGTACAGATAGTTGGCCAATCGATACGAATTCAGTGTCAATAGTGTAAAAATTGTAATCATCAAATTTGGAAATACTTGTTCTCTCAAAGATTTGCCAAAAAGTGGAAGAAAAAATGTCCAAGTGACCCGAAACTTGAAAAAGAAGTGCTAACATTAATAAAAAAACAATTCAATGTCTGTACGAAATTTAGCAAAAAAAAGCTAGAACAAGTGCCACTATGATTCAAAGAGTGAAGCAAAGGCATAACCTAAAAACTTACAAATAACAAAATGTACCCAAAAAAAGTAAAAGACAAGTGAAAGTAGGGATAACAACGCTTCAAAAATTGTACGATCGTTTTATCAAAATGTTGTTGAGTGTGTTGTGATGGACGACGAAACTTACATTAAAATGGGCTCAAGAACATTACCAGGTCCCAGATTTTACACAAAGCAGAAAGGTGGTTAAGTCGACCTGTCAGTGTCAACAATTGGAATCGAAAAGTTTGGCGAGAAAGTTCTCATCTGGCAGGCTATTTGTTCTTTCGGCCTTAGAACTTCTCCTTTCTTTACAAAGGGCACTATATCCGTTGAGATTTACAAAAAATAGTGTATAAACCATCGGCTTACACCATTCTATAAAAAACATAATGTTTCGACAATATTTTGGCACGATTTAGCTACCGCACACTACGGAGGTTCAGCATTGACTTTGTTAGAAAAAAACAATGTCAATTATGTTGCAAAAGAGGAGAATCCGCCAAACGCTCCAGAATTCCGCCCTATAGAGAGATATTGGGCTATTGTCAAGCGAAATTTAAGGGAGGATAGTCGAGTTGCCGCTGACGTCAAGGACTTTAAAAAAACGGGCTTAAGGCCAGCACTGCCGGTATAAAAGAGGGTGTGCAGAATTTAATAAAGGCGATAAAACAAAAAATTCGCCATAAATTAAGAGGATAAATTTTTAAAATAAATTTTAATGAAATACAAATAAAAACACAATAGGCTTCAATAAAAAAACAATTTGAAACGAAAATTAATAAAAATCGTTATGTTGTGAGCAAAAGAATGTGTGCAGTTTCTTTTCGGTACAGTCCTTAGGTGGAACTGAAGTCGCGTAGAAAAAAAAACACATCCTCCATTACGGACACTTAATCTCCGGATTGGCTCGACCGATTTAAAAAAAATTTTTTTAGTTCTTTTTATTAACTTATTTTATACAAGAATCCACCACAATATTGGAGACAATTTTTAATTTAAAGTACTTTTTCTGGGATAAAAAGGTGAAAAACGCAGTCAATTTTTTACATTTTTTTTCCTTTTATTTTTAGCGTTTTTTTCATTTTTCTGGTGAATTCCTGTGTCCGAAAGCTTAGTAACTATGAATCTTTTTTGGTTTTTTGTTTCAGATTAGCCAATCCGGAGATTACGTGTCCGTAATGGAGGATGTTTGTTTTTTTCTACGCGACTTCAGCTCCACCTATATAAGAGACAATATGCTAAAAAACAAAAAAGAAAATTTTGTTTGTGTTCCTTAAACCTTCAATATATTGTAATAAATTTTCAAAAAGATTGATAATAAAGGAACTGAAAAATAAATAATTTTGTAAATCATTAAAAATTCCCCTTTCTAACGTGCCATGATACCTTAAAACATTTCTGTGACTGATGAACACTCATACGCACTGTTTGGCTCTTAATGATATCAGACAAAATTCCACAAATCGTTGTAGAAAAAATCTTTCAAAGCAAGTCTGTTACTGATGAATACTCATACGCACTGTTGGGCTCTTAATGATATCAGACAAAATTCCACAAATCGTTGTAGCAAAAATCTTTTAAAGCAACTCTGTTACTGATGAATACTCATACGCACTGTTGGGCTCTTAATGATATCAGACAAAATTCCACAAATCGTTGTAGCAAAAATCTTTTAAAGCATTTCTGTTACTGATAAATACTCATACGCACTGTTGCGCACTTAATGATACCAGGTAAAATGCCACAAATCGTTGTAGCAAAAATCTTTTAAAGCAAGTCTGTTACTGATGAATTTCGGTCAAGCATGGAAATGTGAAAAGCTTCAAAACTTTCTTCAATGAAATCAGAAGCTCTCAGACTAACTAAAGTGGAATCAATTGCTTACAAAAAACTTTTTTATTTCAATTTATTTTATTTATTTATTTATTTTATTTTAATTTAGTTTAAACAAAATCTAACATTTGTTTGTGTCCCGTATGAAAGATGTCTCTTATCTCTCTTTTTCAGACCACTACAGAGCAGAGACCTAAAATAATTATTATCCATATTTTTGGGAATGAAAAAATTGCCCTAATTTAAGAAATTTCTAAAATTATTGTTTTATAATAATTATTCCCAATAAGAAATTTTTTACGTCGCCTATAACTATTATCATGTAATAAATATTTTTGAGTTGCATAATAACTCTTATAAGTAACAAATATATTTTTCGTTGTCGATAATTATTATTTTGGGATTTTATTTTTTACATTGCTTCATAACTTTTATTTATGACTTTTTTAATTTACGTTACCGATAACTATTATTTTGAGACATTTTTTTTACGTTGCCTCATAACTTTTATTTATGATTTTTTTTTCATTTACGTTGCCGATAACTATTATTTTGAAAATTTGTTTTTTATGTTGCTTCATAACTTTTATTTATAATTTTTTTTTAAATTTTTAAATAAATTTTTAGGTTGAATTACTACATTTTGGATATGAATTAATTTTTAATTGTTTTAAATTGACAAACGCAAATTAACTGCAGAAACCTTACCACCAACAACTAAACAAATAAAAATCAATTCATACTCAAAATGTGGTAAGGCAACGTAAATAAAAAAAATGTCTTTAATAAAAGTTATGAGGCAACGTAAAAAAATTTTCTTTCAAATAATAGTTATCGGTAACTTAAATAAAAAAAAAATCATAAATAAAAGTTATGAAGCAACGTAAAAAAAATGCTCTCAAAATAATAGTTATCGGTAACGTAAATAAAAAACGTCATAAATAAAAGTTATGATACAACGTAAACAAAAAAAATTCCAAAATAATAATTATCCAGAATGAAAAAAATATTTATTTCTCAAAACAGTTATTATGCAACGTAAAAATTAATTGTCGCAAATAATAATTATAATCAACAAATAAAATTTATGTTGCATTGTAATAGTTACATTGCAATTAATTTCTTGAAAAACTTATAATAGTTAAGTCCCTGCTACAGAGTCTTCAAGCAGAACCAATTCCAAGCAAAAGAAAAATAAAATGATCAAACATACCTCGACCAAAAATGCTCCAATGCGCTCCAAGTCATTCTCAGGCCCAGATAGACGCATTTCCTTCATAAAAACCATACAAAAAAATTCTGCAAAATTTCTTACAATGCCCAATCCATCAGCTGCAGAAAAAGAAGTCCGTCAGAGAAGCTACTACTTAGCTGACACGGCTCTCCAAATCCAGCGGTCTGAGCAGTGGCTTCCTCCGCACACAACCGCGCCCACTCAACCCAAAAAAAAAATATCACGGAACATGCTTCTCCGACGATGATAACGAGACCACAACCTTTAAATAGGAGTCCGATCCACTTGAACTGCGCCAAGGCAAGCAGAGTGTGGCCGTGTTTTGCACGTACCCCCGCATACAGGACCCGGAATTGTTGAATCCTGAGGTAAGTTTGGGTATCTAACAAACTGTTAAATATTCTTTACTCTATTTCAGATACTCGTGCGTAAATTTTTCGATGAGATTTTTGTGTCGGTGATGAAATTCCCATCAGATGTCTCGCTTTAGGCAGCCAAAGAGTGCAGCTGCTGCAATAAGACTGTGAAATCTACATGGTCTACTATACCATGATTCAGATCGTTTTAATACATTGAAACTTTGGGGATTATAGATTGTTCTGTACACAAGTTTTTTGAGTTTCGACTCAACTAAACAATTAACTCAACTCAATACCTAAAATCTTTTATATCGACTCGATCGACTGATTTGTCAGTCTATGGCAAATATTTGATGGTCAAATTAAACGAAACTTGGACTTTGAAATCAAAATTTTATGCTTCATCTACTCAACAACTCGGACTATCGAGTATCGATAAAGCTCGTTCATAGGCACTTTTTAACACTAGAATGTCCAGTCAATGCAACCTCCTTTTCATGATCGCATAGAATCATACAATCATGTTGCAAAATAGAAATAAACACATTTTTAACAATATTTATCATATTTGTATTCAATTTGGCTTTAAAAGATAGCAAAAGTTATTGAAGATTTTCTTTCAGAAAGCCATGAAATCTAACAACAAAAGACAATAATGAAAATCTGAATGATCACTTCTTTGGGCTATGTTCACAGGTTGTTTCAAGGCTCAACTCAGCAGACTATGTTAGTATTTTGGGATTAAACTACTTCCAATATAGCCTTCGAAATTGTTAAGAAAAATTTTAAGAACTATGTCAGGAAAATTGTAAAAAATTGTGTAACCAACTGTGTGAAGAATTGTGTGAAGCTAAGAAATGTAGGTCTCATTCAATCCGAAAATCCCAACCACAAAGACCGGGATCGTAGTCACTCACTTAGAGCAGTTGCGCCATTTATCTACGCACATTGCATATAAATTCTAAACAAATTAAATTCCCCTTCGGCAAAAGAGCAAATTTCATGTCACAATCATCAGTCTGTCGATTGCTGTAAAGCGACAACCACTGACTCGCTGCGCGCATTGTCTCTTGTCTCTTGTCACTTGACAGTTGACATTTTTGCCTTTGCCGTCACTTGACGCTGAAATGTCGCTTTCTATTTTTTTTTTACTTTATTTTATTTCATTTTTTCTGTATCAATTTTTTCCTATCAACGCACCAATAAGTGAAGGAAATTTATAAAATTACGCAAAAATTCACTTTGACATTTGAATTCATTTGTCAATAAGCATCAGCGGCTGGCAGTCATGATCCGCTGATCCGATCGATTAGCAGCAACTCGAGTGACGTTTTCGGCTTCAATGGCATGCAAATGTTGAAAAAGTTAACGCCAAAGCAGTCGCTGTAGGCACTGGCTTGTTGTTGTTGTTATTATATTTGTTATGTTGCTCAATAAATGAATCGATATTTTTTATTTTAGGCATAACAATTGCCAATAGCTACAACAATGACTAACAAAGTGCGCTAAAATGATTGATGGCCCAATGTGTTCGCTTTGTCTATGTTTTGGTAATATTTGATTGTTTGATTTTAAACTGTTTTGGATTTTTTCTTGGCACTCAAAAGCAACAAAAATATTGTATGAAATATTAATAAATGTTAAGAGAATTTTTGTAAATTAAATTAAAGATTTATTGGCATGTTTTACACAAATTTTTGCTGCAGTTTGATGTTACCATACGGCAATAAAAAACAAATTTGGAGGCTTTAATAATAATAAATTAATAATAACTATTTAATAATAATAAATAAATAAATAATAATAATGAATAAATAATAATAAAATAATAAATAAATAATAATAAAATAATAAATAATAAATTAAAAAAATATCATAAATAATAAATTAAATCATTGATTGCCTCAAATAAGCAGTTCATTGTTTCTAAAGCCGGCCTGATAGCCCATCAGCAGTGATGCCAATAAATTTTTTTTTATAAATCCCTACCGCATCTCAAGAAAATCCCTATTTTTCCTTAAATTAAGCAAATATGCTGACAAAAGTGCATGTTCAAGCACAGACAAAATACATGAAAATCCTTGCTAGCCAGTGGGTGTGTTCAAGGATATATAAAGATTTTACACATTGAAAAAATTGCAATGCATTAATCATAAAAATAAATGATATGCGAACAAAAAAATTAAATTTTTTTAAAATATAGAGACAAAATTCAGATTTTTTAAATTCCCTACATTTAAGTAAATATTAAAAATTTGTCCTTTTTTCCCTACATCGCAAATTTAAGGCTGAATTTCCCTACATGTAGCCTCTTTCCCCTACGGTTGGCATCACTGCCCATCAGTATTGCTGAGTCAGAGCGAAAGAATGAACATTGAATCTGAAGACTTCTGACAGAAAAAATTCTGCTTAGGCTCATAAAATTCATATTCCAAAGTATTCCTAAAGAAAGAATTCTGATCAGTCACCTCAAACTAGGCAACTCTCTCGAACCAATGCACCGTGATTCGACTCCATACAACCTCGGGACAAAATTAGAAGGAGTGGTCCGTTCTTCACAAAATTTGGTATACTAGTTAATCATGGTCTGCTGAATTCAAATCTCCATTTTTTTTCTTAAACTGTTGTAGTTTGGCAATGTCTGAGACTTAAATTTGCAATTTTCATCATTTTTGGTAGCAACGAGTGTGTTGGCTAGATTTTTCAGATTTTACATTTAATCGGTAACGTCAACATTGATAACTGCAAAGAGTAACAGAAAGTGTCTTAGGACTAGTGTCCGACCGAAACCACTTTTTTGGGCCGAAACCGAAACCGAAACCGAATATTCGGTTTTTTTTTAATATTCGGCCGAAACCGAAACCGAAACCGAAACTTTCTAGTTGAAATAAAAATCACCATATCAAGCACTTTTTTCAACAAACGAATTTTACATTAAGTAAATAAAGAACAAACAAACAAACATAGCATAAATAAATAAATACTTTTTAATAAAAACAATTTATTAATTTTTTAAAAACTTAAACATGAAAAAATTAACCTTTCGTACCTTACTCGCTACTATTCAAAATTAAATAATTTAATATTATATGCTAAAAAAAAGAAGTTTATTTACATTGCTGGCATCTAAATTACTCCTCCTTTCACTATATATCTGCTACACAATAAAATGTAAAAAATATTCTAGAAAGTTTCGGTTTCGGCTATTCGGCCATTTTTTGGCCGAAACTGAAACCGAAACCGAAACCACTTATTTGGGCCGAAACCGAAACCGAAACCGAATATTCGGTCGGACACTACTTAGGACCCTTTAGTTTTGCAATAAAAACGATAGTAATAGACGTATGTTTTGCTTTTTTGTAGTTTTCTCAATTTTTCATGCTGATTGCATACTTTTAGGGATAAAAAAAATAAATTTTGTCGAAAAATACGTGTTTACACCACTTTTCAAATTGAATTATTTTTTGAGATCGGAAGATATCGGAGGATGTAATTACATTATCCGACAAAGAAAGAATGCTTCTTAAAATAAAAAAAATCCAGGAACATACTTTCACATACTTTTTAGATATTTTCCTCTAAGTTTTGCTAATTTTCAAATTTTTAATTTAGAAAAATATTTTGAATTAAATTGATGTAAAAGCCTCAGCTTTGCAAATTTTGAGAAAACATTAAACGCAAAAATGGCCACATCATTTCTTAATCCAAATTGAAAGTTTTAGCAACTTCTTGGTAACCATGTATTTAAAAAAATGTTTCCAATATTCAATAGACTAAAAAACAGAAAATATGTGTTTACATTTTTTTGTGAAAAAAGTTTTAACTTTGAGCCGCTTTTGCACAAACACTAATTAATTTTTTGCACAGATTTTTTGGGGTTTGCTTAGTTGGAGTTTTACCTTTCAAATGACATCAAAATCATTAAATTCTGAGACTATAAATTTTTTGAATTTTGTCTATGGAACGAATCACTGTGCAATGATTCAATCAAACTCAAATAAAATATGTAATAAAAATCTTTTCAACGTCTGGTCACTCTCGATCAGATAAAAGTTTGCCAACAACACACAAACAAACTTACAGTGCTTTGTGTGCTGTTATTGACGCCGCCATTTTATTGTTACAAAATACAAAATTAGCACCCTCACTATGGTAGTTGTTGTTATTGTAGTTGTTTTTTTTATAGTTTTATTATGTGAAAAGTGGTTTTAAGTGTTTTGTAACACGAAATTGCAATTCAAAAATTCCACCTATCGACGCTGCAATCAGTGCTTGAACGTAAATCGGCGCACACGCTACACTCGGCCCAAGGCCCCAGCGGCAATATCCGGTTTGTACTAAGAGAAGAGTTGTCCTCGCTGTTCGCTGTTGTTGGCAATTTCGTGTGCGCGCCTGTCTGTTTTTTCATCTGTTAACCAGTTTGTGTGTGTGTTGGCTTGTTTTCCATGTCGAATGGCGTTTTGTTATCATTTGAAGCGGCGTTTAAGTGAAATTTTAAAACAATTCCATTAACAACAACAACAACAAAGCACTTTTGCGCACCCAGCACCAGCAATCAAAGTGAAGTCACGCGATGCCACTCAGGCGAGTCAAACAGACACGCTCGCTTTTTCAATTCAGCTTAGTTTTGGTTGCTGTTTTCATGTTTTTATTTTTGTTTTTGTTGCTGTTTTGTTGCTGCTTATTGTATGAAGCGCGTGTGCTGGCAATTTATGTTTGTTGGTAAACCAAAGAAAAGTTTACAAGTGTTTTAAGGCCGGTAATTAGGTTCAAGTTTGATAAGAATCTCCAGCGAAGAAAAGTTGAAACATGTTTATTGTCTGTCAACATTTCAACAGCCAATCGAAAATAGCTGCACTGTAAATTATGGCCCATGGAAAAGTTTGCAAAACTGCTGTTTGGAATTCAAATCAAATTGCAACTGCAACGGCTTTGCATTTATGAACAATTGACTTAATCCAGTGGGGTCGAATGGATGTTTATTGGCACATAAAACTGAACTGTAATTGACAGAAGATATTGAATTTTATGGCCACAACATTAAAAACGCGAATATTGGATATTCAGCTTTATCAACAACAAGGACCATGAAATCGAATCTGAGGATCATTAATTACACTTTGACTTTTTTGTTTGCTAGTTCCAAACCATATTTTTTGTTGGATTATACCTAAACAATTTGTCCAAACTGAATAGCTAAATATGCCTTAAAAACAACCATTCCATATAATTAATAGGTTTTTCCCCAGCACCCAGTAGACCCGATTTTGACACGGCTTCATATTTCTTCATAATTAGAAAAAAAAAACTATGACAAATATTTTGTCAAAGACTTTCTTTCTTGTATTAATCCAAACCCCAACAAATTGTTTTCTGATTCATTACACCGTGCGACAAAAATTTAAAAAAATTATCACACCGGAAAAAATCCATATGGACGTGAAACTAGAGTTTTTTATTTCTACATCCTTTGTCTTTTTAAAAGGACTTCAAAATTGTGAAGGGGATAAAAAATGAAAAAAAAATAAAAAATACTTAACCTCGTTAGAATATGGCGATATGTATATCAAATGAAAGAGAAAAGGCTCAATAATTTAAATTAAATTGATTTTTATCTATTTGTAAAAAAAGGATATGAAAAAGGTCCTTTGAAAATTTTAATCCTTTATATCCTTGAAAATTTAAATCGAATTTTTTTGAAAAGTAAGTATGATAAAACCCAAAATCTCATTGATCACGTGTCAAAATTTCATTACTCTAACTTTATTAGTTCGAAAGTTATTAAAAAAAAGGCGGAAGCTGCAATTCTAATGAAACACAAAAATTCTAATTTATTTGAGTATCAGTATTTTAAATAAAAAAAGATACAAAATCAAATGTTCAAAGGACCTTTTTCATATCCATTTTTTACAAATAGATAAAAAATTAATTTTATTGCAATTCTTGAGCCTTTTTTCTTTCATTTGATATACATATCGCCATATTTTAACGAGGTTAATTGTTTTTTATATTTTTTTTATTTTGTATCCCCTTCAAAATTTGAAGTCCTTTTAAAAGGACAAAGGATGTAGAAATGAAAAACTGAGTACGCAGTATTACTATGTTTGGTCTCAGTTTCACGCCCATATTGATTTTTTCCGGTGTGAAAAATTTTTTTAATTTTTGTCGCACGGTGTTATTTGCCTCAAATAAGCAGTTCATTGTTTCTAAAGCCGCCCTGATAGCCCATTTATTTATTGCTGAGTCAGAGCGAAAGAATGAACATTGAATCTGAAGATTTCTGACAGAAAAAATTCTGCTTAGACTCATAAAATTCGTATTCCAAAGTATTCCTAAGAAAGAATTCTGATCAGTCACCTCAAACTAGGCAACTCTCTCGAACCAATGAGCAATCAAACTCAAATAAAATATGTAATAAAAATCTTTTCAACGTCTGGTCACTCTCGATCAGATAAAAGTTTGCCAACAACACACAAACAAACTTACAGTGCTTTCTGTGCTGTTATGGACGCCGCCATTTTATTGTTACAAAATACAAAATTAGCACCCTCACTATTGTAGTTGTTGTTATTGTTGTTGTAGTTGTTGTTTTTTTATAGTTTTATTATGTGAAAAGTGGTTTTAAGTGTTTTGTAACACGAAATTGCAATTCAAAAATTCCACCTATCGACGCTGCAATCAGTGCTTGAACGTAAATCGGCGCACACGCTACACTCGGCCCAAGGCCCCAGCGGCAATATCCGGTTTGTACTAAGAGAAGAGTTGTCCTCGCGGTTCGCTGTTGTTGGCACTTTCGTGTGCGCGCCTGTCTGTTTGTTCATCTGTTAACCAGTTTGTGTGTGTGTTGGCTTGTTTTCCATGTCGAATGGTGTTTTGTTATCATTTGAAGCGGCGTTTAAGTGAAATTTTAAAACAATTCCATTAACAACAACAGCAACAAAGCACTTTTGCGCGAGCCCGAGCAGCAATCAAAGTGAAGTCACGCGATGCCACTCAGGCGAGTCAAACAGACACGCTCGCTTTTTCAATTCAGTTTAGTTTTGGTTGCTGTTTTCATGTTTTTATTTTTGTTTTTGTTTCTATTTTGTTGCTGCTTATTGTATGAAGCGCGTGTCCTGGCAATTTATGTTTGTTGGTAAACCAAAGAAAAGTTTACAAGTGTTTTAAGGCCGGTAATTAGGTTCAAGTTTGATAAGAATCTCCAGCGAAGAAAAGTTGAAACATGTTTATTGTCTGTCAACATTTCAACAGCCAATCGAAAATAGCTGCACTGTAAATTATGGCCCATGGAAAAGTTTGCAAAACTGCTGTTTGGAATTCAAATCAAATTGCAACTGCAACGGCTTTGCATTTATGAACAATTGACTTAACCCAGTGGGGTCAAATGGATGTTTATTGGCACATAAAACTGAACTGTAATTGACAGAAGATATTGAATTTTATGGCCACAACATTAAAAACGCGAATATTGGACATTCAGTTCTAACAACAACAAGGCAATGCAATCGAATCTGAGGATCATTAATCACACTTTGACTTTTTTGTTTGCTGGTTCGAAACCATAGTTTTTGTTGTATTATACCTAAACAATTTGTCCAAACTGAATAGCTAAATATGCCTTAAAAATATCCATTCCATATAATTAATAGTGTTTTCCACAGCACCCAGTAGACCAGATTTTGACACGGCTTCATATTTCTTCATAATTAGAAAAAAAAACTATGACAAATATTTTGTCAAAGACTTTCTTTCTTGTATTAATCCAACACCCCACAAATTGTTTTCTGATTCATTACACCGTGCGACAAAAATTTAAAAAAATGATCACACCGGAAAAAATTCATATGAACGAGAAACTAGAGACCAAACATAGTAATACTGCGTACTCAGTTTTTTATTTCTACATCCTTTGTCTTTTTAAAAGGACTTCAAAATTTTGAAGGGGATAAAAAATGAAAAAAATATAAACAATACTTAACCTCGCTAGAATATGGCGATATGTATATCAAATGAATGAGAAAAGTCTCAATAATTTAAATGAAATTGATTTTTTATCTATTTGTAAAAAAAAGGATATGAAAAAGGTCCTTTGAAAATTTTAATCCTTTATATCCTTGAAAATTTAAATCGAATTTTTTTGAAAAGTAAGTATGATAAAACCCAAAATCTCATTGATTACGTGTCAAAATTTCATTATTCTCGCTTTATTGATTTTGTATCTTTTTATTATTTAAAATACTGATACTCAAATAAATTAGAATTTTTGTACTTCATTAGAATTGCAGCTTCCGCTTTTTTTTTAATAACTTTCCAACTAATAAAGTTAGAGTAATGAAATTTTGACACGTGATCAGGGAGATTTGGGGTTTTAACATACTTACTTTTAAAGAAAACTGGGTGTAAATTTTCAAGGATATAAAGGATTAAAATTTTCAAAGGACCTTTTTCATATCCTTTTGTTACAAATAGATAAAAAATAAATTTTATTTAAATTCTTGAGCCTTTCCTCTTTCATTTGATATACATATCGCCATATTCCAACGAGGTTAAGTATTTTTTATATTTTTTTTATTTTTTATCCCCTTCAAAATTGTGAAGTCCTTTTAAAAGGACAAAGGATGTAGATATGAAAAACTGAGTACGCAGTATGACTATATTTGGTCTCTAGTTTAAAGCACATTTGGATTTTTCCCGGTGTGAAAAATGTTGTCACACGGTGTTGTAATATCATATTTTTTCTGGTTTTTTGTCTGGTCCAGACACAGCACCATTTCTGCGCATTGTAGCCAACTAAAGGATGGATTTGTTTTTAGCTGGACGTAAGAGCACATAGTCACATTTTGAGTAAAGCCAAATAAGCTTCATGTGACTTCTCTGGTTCGTAAAGGTTTGAACTCGTTGAGAACATACCTCTTGTTTTTTAACTGTATCAATCGACATGTTCCAATTTGCTAGCTCTTTGGCTAATGGCAACGTTGTGAAGAATTTGTCCATGGTAACGTTTTTTCCTGACGCTCTGTATATACCGACAAAATCTTTCACAATACGCTCACCTTGGTTAACGTCTCGAATGTTGTTAACTTTTCCAGTGTAAATTTGTCCATGCCGTGCATAGTAGGTGGCTGAATCACATGCCAACTAGATTTGAACGCTATACTTGACAGGCTTAGACGGCATATATTGGTTGAACCGAGTACGGTCCCTATACCCAA
Source organism: Melieria picta (assembly GCA_964056695.1). Taxonomy (NCBI): domain Eukaryota; kingdom Metazoa; phylum Arthropoda; class Insecta; order Diptera; family Ulidiidae; genus Melieria; species Melieria picta. The sequence continues at coordinate 126,204,591 of OZ057399.1, read as the reverse complement.
ACAGCTGCTCATCCGCCGTAATGGATGCAGACAAACATCGAAAATCCTTACCACTAATCATTGTTACTAGTTTTTTCACACTGAACTTCTCAAGTCAACAGCACCAGATGAACTTATTGACATGTTGATCTTGATTGGTAATTTTTTTTTCAAAATTTCAAATATTTTTCCAAAAATTCAAATTTGTTTTCAAAAAATCGAATTTGAATTGTAAGCAGTAACAAAACAGAGAAGGCGTAATACAGGAATGTGAGGATTTCGACTTTAATTTGCCATATACCTATACAAAAAACACTGAGGTCACCTGGGTGGGTATTGCTAAACGACGTACACAAAATTCTTTGGTAAGGCGAAGGTTAAAGTATCTGGTAACACTAAGCTGCGTAGGGAGTGTTGCCCCATGAAGCGGAAGCGTGTTCTTCTGAGTGCTGGACACTTGTAGAAAAGATGTTCCACGTTTTGAAGATTCTTCATCTTTGCCTCTACAACTTCTTTTTTATGCTTTTGCATAACTAATCAATTTTTGAGAACAAACTAAGAAGAATTCCATTTCATTTGTAAGAATATCGTTTAACCAGGAGTTTCTAATGAATTTTATCAAAATCGTATGGGCGGAACTGGTACCCGGCAGCAATGGGTTAAGTCGGTTAAGAACCATCTATCTAAGTGTTTTGTTTTTTTTTGAATGCTTTAACCCCAAAGCACAGTGATTCGACTCCATACAACCGCGGGACAAAATTAGAAGGAGTGGTCCGTTCTTCATAAAATTTGGTATAATAGTTAATCATGGTCTATTGAATTGAAATCTCCATTTTGTTTTTCTTAAACTGTTGCAGTTTGGCAATGCCTGAGACTTAAATTTGCAATTTTCGTCATTTTTGGTGAGCTACAGCACAAAGTGTGTCTGCTAGATTTTTCAGATTTTACATCTAATCGGTAACGCCAACATTGATAATTGAAAAGAGTAACAAAAATTGTCTTAGGACCCTTTAGTTTTGCAATAAAAACGATAGTAATAGACGTATGTTTTGCTTTTTTGCAGTTTTCTCAATTTTTCATGCTGATTGCATACTTTTAGGGATAAATAAACTAAATTTTGTCGAAAAATAGGTTTTTAGACCACTTTTCAAATCGAATTATTTTCTGAGATCGGAAGATATCGGAGGATGTAATTACATTATCCGACAAAGAAAGAATGCTTCTTAAAATAAAAAAAAAATCCAGGAACATACTTTCACATACTTTTTAGATATGTTCCTCTAAGTTTTGCCAATTTTCAGATTTTTTTTTTTTAATTTTAAAAAATATTTTGAATTAAAAGTGACGTAAAAGCCTCACCTATGCAAATTTTGAGAAAACATTAAAAATGGCCACATTATTTCTTAATCTATATTGAAAGTTTTAGCATCTTCTTGGTAACCATGTATTTTAAAAATTTTTTCTACTAAATAGACTAAAAAACAGAAAATATGTGTTTACATTTTTTTGTGAAAAAAGTTTCAACTTTGAGCCGCTTTTGCACAGACACTAATTAATTTTTTGCACAGAATTTTTGGGGTTTTCGTAGTTTGAGTTTTACCTTTCAAATGACATCAAAATCGTTAAATTCTGAGACTATAAATTTTTTTGAATTTTGTCTATGGAACGAATCACTGTGCAAAGGCTTGAACTATTTTCTGGTTTGTTTAAAAACATAGTTTATTTCTTTTCCAAGCAAGTTACTAGCTTGGTTCAAAAAGACTGGATTTAGTATTTGCTTTAAATAACTATGCAGATATTCATGCAAACCTAAGCATTAAGTTAATGTAAAAAAAAATGTCCGTTCTCCATTAACTGTTTTTCATTTCTTCTGTTCAGATCATTTAAAATGTAATCACACACTCAATTCATATAGTCGGTAATTACAGTTCAACAGCACCGAAAAAAATAGAAATCAACTTGATTAAACTTATTGCGTTTGTAATTAGTGAAAAGGGCACTTAAGTGCCGCAACGCCCATTAGTTTTGACCAACCAAAGAACCAAACAAAGAACCGAACAAATGGTGCGCATTTATTATTTTGCTTTGTTTGCCGAGCGACGACTAATTGCGCCAACGCGGTAATCAATTGCCAGATT
>OZ057399.1:126187474-126197474 GCA_964056695.1 Melieria picta | reverse complement strand
CGGGATTTCATTGTGACAGTAATAAGTCAGAACGAGATAAAACGAGCTTACATTTTGTAAGCTTAAATTTTTTTTTTTTTTTTTGCCAATGTTCCCAATACATCATACTTCGTTGTCCAAAAATCTCAAAAAAAACCACTAAGGATCCGAAAAATCCTCTAACATAAAATATAAATCTCCTTAACTTTCTCCTAAACAATTCTTCCTCCTAAAAATTCTCCTAAAAGGCCAAGAATCTCCTAAATCTAGGAGGAAATCTCCTGATCTGGCAACACTGGTATATAAAATTAGTAATACGCGAAAAAATTATCAGTAATCAAAAATTGGGGGATGAGAGCAAAAAATCGTGACAGATGGGGGAAACCATTCTGGAAGGTCAAAGTTTAACTAGGGGAAAATTATAGGCGATTACGAAGTTCAAATTGTAAAAAATTATAATTCAAAATTAGAAAAACGAGCAAAAGTTTGAAATAGAAACAAAAGGATGAAAACAATAACATTCCAGTGACGTCGGGGGAGGTCAAGAATCAAATTGTAGAAAATCAGAATCCAAAGTTTGAAAAGCCAGTAAAAAGTATCAAGAACCGAAAACTGAGTTATTAAAACAAGGAATCATGAAAGATGACCTCCCAATTGAGGGGAGGTCAACAAATCTAGATTAAAAAAATAAGTGAAATAATTCAGAAGCGGAGGTCAAGATTCAACTGGTGTCGAAACAATGGCAATAAACTTAACCATTTGCCTCCGTAAAGATAAACTTCTCTCTCAAGAAATTGTTTACAGCTAAGCACATCTAATCAGCACTTGGATTCATGTCTCCTCTCCCATGGAAGCCTTATTTAGTTGTCTGCTGCCGCCCTTTAATTATATTCAAAACGCCAACTCGCAATTTAGGTAAATCTGTTAAACGTATTTAGAGAATTTATGTGAACTTTTTGGAGTTGTCAAACTGTTGACATTAATTACAATAAATTCTAATCACGAGCCATTGCACACATACCCAATTGAAGATGTAAAGCCTTTCTATACTCTTTAAAATGGTCCATTCCATATGTAAGTAGACACTCAATCACACACACACACATGTGTGCATAGATATGTGACTATAGTTAGATATGTGAACACACTTGAAAATGTCTGCTACGTTCGTAGACGTTTTGTCGCATTGCGAGTTTAAATTGCGCGACAGAGACGCATGGCTGGCATGAAGGCCAAAGTCGGCACGGTCAAGTGCCTATAAATCACACGCCTTACGAATGACAGCATTTAATTTATGCAATGCTTGCACACAAACCCAAACAAATATTTATGATTACATATTGCACAAGTATGTCTGGGGATTGGTAGGCTAGCCTTTGTGTGTGTGTGTGTGTGTAAGGAAACGGCATATTTCAAGTGGCCGCACGCCTTGAGGCCCCAAACAAGCGCAACGTTGCTAGATTTGCTGCGGGTAATTCAGCATATTTCACCTTTCAACATAAATTACATTTAATATCACGAAATGATATATATTTGACTGCGTGTATGTGTGTGTGGTGGACAGGTGCAACGGGTCAAATGGGCTGCTGGCGCTGAAATGTAGGCAATGCAAAGCATGCTAACGATTTCAAGTTGTGTGGGTCTACTTGAGAGTAACTTTTGAGTAGTGTGTGGAAGTTCGATCGGACTTGTAGCTTAAGTTATGAATGCTGTAGAAGAAAGATTTTATAATAATTTAGAAAAATATTATTGAATTATTTTTAAGTATATTAGTATTTTTTTTGTTATTAAAATATTTCAAAATTTTTTTTTTGCTTGTTGCGTATAAAAAAATTTCAAGAATATGTTTTTTAAAATTTTTATTATTTTAAAAATTATATAAAAAATATTTTTAAACTATTAACCATTTTGAAGTTTGTCCAAATTAAGTTTCATTAACTAAGCTTAAGTTATGAATTCTGTAGAATAATGATTTTATAATAATTTAGAAAAATATTATTTAATTATTATTAAGTAAATTAGTACTTTTTTTGTTATTAAAACATTTCAAAATTTTTTTTTCGCTTGTTGCGTATTAAAAAATTTCAAGTACATGTTCTTTTTTAATTTTTATTATTTTAAAAACTATATAACAAATATTTTTAAACCATTAACCATTTTGAAGTTTGTCCAAATTAAGTTTTATTAACTGAGCTTAAGTTATCATATTATTTAATTATTTTTAAGTATATTGCTACTTTTTTCGGTTTCAAAATATTTTAAAATTTTTTTTTTCGCTTGTTGCGTATTAAAAAATTTCAAGTACATGTTTTTTTAATTTTTATTATTTTAAAAATTAAATAAAAAATATTTCTAAACCATTAACCATTTTGAAGTTTGTCCAAATTAAGTTTCATTAACTAAGCTTAAGTTATGAATGCTGTAGAAGAAAGATTTTATAATAATTTAGAAAAATATCATTTACTTATTTTTAAGTATATTTGTACTTTATTTGTTACTAAAATATTTCAAAATTTTTTTCGCATGTTGCGTATTAAAAAATTTCAAGTACATGTTTTTTTAAAATTTTATTATTTTAAAAATTAAATAAAAAATATTTTGAAACCATTGACCACTTTGAAGTTTGTCCAAATTAAGTTTCATTAACTAAGCTTAAGTTATGAATGCTGTAGAAGAAAGATTTGATAATAATATAGAAAAATATTATTTAATTATTTTTAAGTATATTAGTACTTTTTTGTTATTAAAATATTTCAAAATTTTTCTTATCGCTTGTTTTGCTTATTATTAAATTGTAAGTCAAAATAGAACATCGAATACAAATAATTTTCAAATTTGTATTATTTAAAAAAATACATAAAAAAAATAGTTTGAAACCATTAATTACTTTAAAGTTTTTCCAAATAATCACTACAAGTTAATAAATATTTTATTAAAATTTATTGCACTAAAAAAAAGTGCGTCGCATCTCTGTGTCGACACCAACAAACTCAGTTAATTATATTTTAAAATAAATGTTTAAAATTAAATTTTTCGTAGCGCTTGTTTTGCTTCTTATTAAATGTTTAGTCAAAAAGGAACATCAAATACATGTTTTTTTTAAATCTGTATTATCTTTATTATTTTAAAAAAGATATCAAAATATATTTTTAAACCATAAACTACTTTAAAGTTTGTCCAAATAATCACTACAAGTTAATAAATATTTTATTAAAATTTATTGCACTAACAAAAAAATTCCGTAGCATCTCTGTGTCGACATCAACCAACTCAGTTAATTATAAAATGTGACAAGGAAAAGCTAAAATGCAAAGCAGTCGATATATAAGCAGCAGTGTGAGTCAACCTTGTCAAACACTTTATTAAAAATTAGCTGCAAAAAATTGAAATTAATTGCCATCAAACGTTGCACACAGACACACACACAAACACACATAGTGCCCAGTCAGTGGTGCAGTGGGTGCGAGAAGGGGTACCGACTCATATAATGAGCGATCGATTTTTGCATAAATTCCAATTAGAATGAATTCGTTTGGCAGCGAGGCAGTGTTGTTGGCACTTAAGCGTTGTTGTCGCCAACAGCGCTGGTTGAAAGGTATGCAACAAAAAGTGTGAAAGCAAATGCAGCGCACTCACACACATTCATACTTACAGCTTGCTGACAACGTAATTGATGAGCTGAACTCGTTAAAAAGTAATTTTTTAATGAGTTTTTTTTTTGTTGAATTTTTCAAGAAGCATTACTCCATCGAACAAATGTGTCAACGTAAGAAAACTCATACTTGTGCAGCAATTTCTGTAAAATTTTCTTATGTTGGCGCTATTTTTAATTATGAATAATTGCTATGAAGTGGCACATGGCAAGACAATTTACTTGCTGTTCGTTGGCATCAAGAAAGTTTTTAGAAAATATAAAAAAAATTAAAAATTCTACATAGATATTAAAGTAGCCTGAAGGCCACTTTAGGCAATTAAAGAGAGTTTTATTTGTTTTAATTTACATTTAAATTGCCTTAAAAGGTTTGGCCAGCCAGCTTACCGGTCAAGTGGAACGCAAATGGATCGGGCTGGGTTGTTGCTTATCGAACATTGTAGGACATTTTAGTACTAATTTTGATTAAGTACGAAATGAACACTTAAACACATTTTCAGTTTGGCTTAATTCTGGCGTTCAAGTTAATTTCTGAGCTTTGATATATTCAGAGACCTATAGTCGAATTTTATGGCGAATATTTTCGTGGTACATTTTGTCCTTAAAAAGTTCTGTTTTACAGGACATTTTTGGCATTTTAGAAAAAAGGGTCAAATTGACCCATATAAATAGGAGCTACAGGGTTAAAATACTCAACAAAAATGTTCTTCGTAGTATTTTACATCAAATTGCTGAACACATCTTATACCTAAAATGTGAGGTTACATGGTTTTCGTATGCCGATTCACCATGAAAATGAGCAAAAAGTGGAAAACTTTGACCCCTCCTATAAAAAAGTTCAGACGTAAACTTTCAAAACGCCGATACACTTATATTTTTTTTTGGTCCCCTCTACCAGAATCCGTTGTCAGAACCTTGTTATTTTTTTTTGTGTTGTACAGTGTAATTTGTGTTCTAATTGAAGTCTACGAAATGGGCGCGTTTGATCAAAACCCTGTTTATTTAATAGTGGTTAAATAAAATCAAAAAGTGATAATTTTGTATTTTTTCACATATATTAAATAATTTTTCTGCTATTAACAAATATTGATACATTGATACATATTGATTTATTTAACCCGTTTTAAGCTAAAATTGTTCAAAAGTTAACTAGCTCTAGAACTCTAACAAAGAGGAGTGGTGACTTCAAATGTCGTGTGCACACTTCTTACGGTTCTTCGACTCGGTGATGCACATCGCTTGGGCGTGAGTGCCCTGTTAGTATGCTTACGATGGCTCTGCAGTCCCTAAAAGGCTTAAAAAGGACCTCAACCAAACCAAGTTTGGGGTATTCTATTGTCAGCAAAGAAGCTTTGCAAAAATCAGAAATCAAATCAATTCAGTTATTTATATGCATTACAGCGCTTTTCTCTCTCTCCTAATATATAGCTCCCCCTCTCTCTCGCTATATTTTTTTTCTATCGGCAGTACTGCTTGTACAATTTTCATTAGACGCACCATTAGCAGTTGGCAGCGTTTGGAGGTCGCATATTACTTTGGGGCCATCAAATGCCGGAACTTACACACACACACACACACAAACTCACTCTATAAAAAACAACACACACACTCACATACACATTCACACACACGTATGTTCAGCACACGAAAAATGTCTACAATTCATTATTTAATTCATTGTGCTTTGTGTTGTTGGTGTAGTATTGTGTTTTATTTTTTCATCGGCCAACGTTTGTCATGCGGTCAATGGTCATAAAAAATGCAGATGATTGCCGCAATTTGCTGTATCGATTTGTGTTCACAATGTGCTGTTTTGTTGTTGTTGTTGCTGTCATTTACCGAAATACGCCAATATCCTTTTTTCGGATGTGTTTTTTTTTATTGCCCGTTTTTTATCAATTGACCCCATAAAGACTGACTGACTATGGCCGGCATTTTATTGTCCGGCGTTTTCTTCTTTGGCTCCGCGTGCTTTACTCGATTTTTTATTTTTGTAGTTTTTTTTTTGTGCTACTCACTTTTGTTGTGCGCCCTCGTATGGGCACACAATGTCAACCGCAACTTGACAGCGTGGGTGTTATACTTAAGTGGTTACTTATGTATAAGCAATGCTGTTAGCATGTGTTTTTTTTTTTTTTTTTTTCCAGTAGGGGAAAGCATCGAAAGCCAAACGAGTGCGAGACTTTAACACGCTAAAACCCCTGTGTTCACAGTCCGTGTACCTTCATCGTGGCACCACCGCGAGGTATTACTTCACGATGAAGGCGGATATGTTAGCGTTCAGCTACGTCCAGGCATGAGTCATGAGATGCTCTGCCGAAAAGTGTCGTGTTCGGACGGACGGATGGTCAGTCGTTGGCATTTGCCACCGGACAGTCCCGTATGTCTCGTCTCTGTAAGAGCATTATACGAGCAATACTCCTGCATGCTCGGTCCCATGATTCTGGCGACGCAAGCATGTATGACACCAGTGAGGATGGTGTCATGGCACCGCCGATAGCCTCTTCGATGTCGGCTCTTTCATCGGCGTATTTGGCGCATTCGAAAAACGTATGGTGGACCGTTTCCGCCACCCCTATGCACTGATTGCAGTGAGGGCTCTCTGCGTGCTTGAATCTGTGCAGGTATGCGCGGAAGCATCCATGGCCAGAGAGAAACTGTGTGAGGAAGAAATTCAGCTCGCCATGCGTCCGCTTTAACCACGGTGCCAGCACTGGGATGAGCGTTCGCGTCCAATTGCCTTTCGAGGACGAACTCCATCTACGTTGCCATGCAGCTATCGTGTCTTCGGCTGAGACCTGCGCACCTCGTTTCTGCCAGTACGCATTTGCCTGTTGCAGGATCACTAGCTGGATAGGTGGTCTACCAGCGATCACGTCGGCCGCCTCGTCCGAGACCGTTCTAAACGCGCGGCAGACTCGTAGCGAGTTAAGCCGGTACGCTGCTTTTAGCTGCCTGCTGTATGAGGCCACCGTCATCGCTTTGTGCCACACTGGACAGGCGTAAGTTGAGACAGCAGTGTTTACGACTGCAAGCAGAGTTCTTGCTTGGGTAGAGGGACCACCAATATTCGGCATTAGCCGCGAGAGCCTGGCTGTTACTTTTAGGGCCTTCTCGCCGGCATGCGATAGGTGCGCCTTGTAACTCAGACGGCAGTCCAGCAATACGCCGAGATACTTTATTTCGGGGCGCGACTGTATGAGATGCCCTCCGACATTTACCGTCACGCTTTCCACGCATTTTCTGCTGCTTATCAGCACGGCTTCAGTCTTTTCACCTGCCAGTTGCAGGCCTGCTTCTGTCAGCCAGGCTGTAAGCCGAGAGATCGACTCGTTTGCCTTGGCTTCGATTTCGTGTAGATGTTTGGCCACTACGACTAGCGCTACATCGTCAGCGTATCCAACGGTGGTTACTCCGTTAGGCAACTCGGTACGCAACAGGCCGTCGTACATTACGTTCCATAACAATGGTCCAAGGACAGAACCTTGTGGAACGCCACACGTGATGGTGTATTTGCAGACACCCTCGCTGGTGTCATAAGTAAGCTGCCTATTGCTAAGGTAGCTGTCGATTACACGAAGTAGGTAGGCTGGAGTTCCTAGATCTCTAAGAGCATCGAGAATTCTGGTCCACTTGGCAGAGTTGAAGGCGTTTCGTACATCGAGCGTGACGACCGCGCAGTATTGCTTGGAGCCCTCTCTCCAGCGCTTTCCTTCAATTGCCTGCGCGGCGATGTCGACCACTGCAGCTATGGCATCGACAGTACTACGGCCTTTGCGGAAGCCGAACTGGAGTGGAGAGAGACCATTTGGGCCTTCCGTGTATTGTTCTAGCCTGACGCAAAGCAGTCTTTCATAGAGTTTGCCCATGGTATCAAGCATGCAGAGTGGTCTGTAGGCAGATGCATCGCCAGGAGATTTCCCTGCTTTGGGCAGGAGTACAAGGCGCTGAGTTTTCCAGCAGCATGGGAAGATGCCGGCTTGTAGGCAATAGGAGAAAACGTCAGAGAAAACTTGTGGCTTTGCGACTATTACTGCCTTGAGTAAGGCGTTTGGTATGCCGTCGGGGCCTGGCGCTTTGTTGGCTTTAAGCCTGTGCGCCGCAGCAAGAACCTCATCTATTGAGAAGTCTTCAAAGCTGTCGCCAAAACAGGCCCGGGGAAAGGGGCCTTGACGACGCAGGGGGGATTGCGGAAACAGTGTGCAAACTATCCGTCTCAGCATCATGGGACATGTCGGTGGCTGGGGTTTCTGCTGCGCCAGTTTTTTGACTACAATCTTGTAGGCATTCCCCCATGGGTTATCTTCAACCTGCTCGACGAGTTCACTGAACGTTTTCTTTTTGCTTGCCTTAATTGCCTTGCGCAAAGCAGCTTTCTTGCGTTTCAGCTCGGCACTGTATATGTCCGGCCTATCACGTCTGACAGCGCGCTGTTGTAGCCGCCTCAGCCGGAGGCAGTCGGCGCGGAGGGCTGCTATGTCGTGATTCCACCAATATACTGGCTTCTTGTAGACCCCAGCACCCTTTCTCGGCATGGTAGCATCACACACGTCTTTGAGTTGGTGAATGAAGCTGCCTATGCTTTTCCTTAAACTCGGCCGTGGAGTGAAAGTCAGCTCTTTGAGCAAGAGCTCTAGGGTACCGCGGTCCAGTTTGTGGGGTAGCCAGCCTGGTTTTACTCGTTGCTTCACAGTTCGCGGGGCGACGTTTAATTCGAAACGGATAGCGTTGTGATCGCTGTACGTAAACGCATCATCCACCTGCCATTTTGAGTCCCGAGCGAGGCGATCACTGGCGAAACTGAGATCAATGACAGAGGATGCGCTACCCTTCACAAACGTTGGTGTATTGCCTACATTGAGAAGCGTCACGTTAAGCGCTGAGAACGCCATGAGCAGAGCGGAACCACGCTTGTTTGTGCGTGCGCTGCCCCAGGTTGTTGACCACGCATTGAAGTCTCCTGCAATCACAGTCGGCACATTGCCACCTGCGTCGTTTACAAGGACATCAAGTGCATGCTCAAAAGCGTCGTGTGTCAAGCTAGGGGGAAAGTAGCAACTGAAGAAGCGTATACCGCAAATAACGGCCTGGGCATGAAAACTTCTTGCTTGGGGAGCTGATTCGACAGCGTGACCACCACAAACCCAAATGGCTGCCTTTTTTGTTGAATCCGCAATCCAGTTGGAGTTTTGCGACTGCACACGGTACGGCTCGCTCAGCAGCGCGATATCAATGTTATCCTCTTCAACTGTACGCTGCAGAAGATCTTGTGCAGCCTCGCAGTGATTGAGGTTCAACTGCAGGACCTTCATGGGCGCGCTGGTCCTTTTTGCGCAGCTGGGCAGTTAAAACTCCCGATACGATGACCGTGGGATGCGCCTGCAGCCTTGCACAGTGGGCAGCTCGGTGTATTGCTGCAGTCCTTAGCAAAATGTCCTTTTGTCCCGCATTTTATACAGCACTCTGATCTGTCATCGCCTTGATGTTAGCATGTGTGAGAGTGTGTGTGTGTGTGTGAGTGAGTGTTTAACAGTTTTCTCTTTGATTTTCAAAGTCATTTTAGCTAATAGCGACAAGAAATTTTAGGTGGATTGTGAGGGAAAGGGGTGGAAAGGTAGTGTTGGATGGGTGGGATGTATGAAGGCGGGAAGGGGTATGAAATGTTTGGGAAGTGTGTGTTGTGCCTGAACGAGAGGATGTCGGAAATTACGGTAAATAGCACTACTCGACACGAAAAATGCTTCTAAAAATAAAACAATTTTTAGACTAATCTTCGGCTGCTGAACACGAAACTGAAAATCAAAAAATTTTCTTAGGAAGCGTTTTCGAAAAATCTTCAAAAAACACTTTTTCCCCTCTTATTTCAGTTATGAGCTCATATCTCGTAAACCAAGCATCCCACCAACGCCCGTCGTTCAGAAGGTAATTATCTAACCTTTCCAACGATATATCGATTGTCCAAATCAGATGAGATTTGGGGATGTTACTGACGATGAAAGTTGAAAAAATTTATATTTTTTGACCATTTTCAAAAATCATAAATTTTCGAATACTTTTTTATAGATAAAATAAATGATCTCCTCTGGTTTTAAAATCTAAGATGAAAGATATATTATTTGAGCAAATATTAAGCCTAACATCAATAGAAGTGTAAGAAAAATTACAAAGTTATGATGCACGGAGTAAAAACACCAACTTTTCATTTATTACACCGTGCGAAAAAAATTTTTTATTTTTCCGAGACCCATCCAAATGTTGATATAGACGTGAAACTAGAGGTCATTTATAATATCCTGGCATAGTCAGTTTTTCATTTTCTGACCCAAAAACTTTCTTAAAGGACTTTAAAATTTTAAGGATATACACATT
>OZ057399.1:126159974-126182474 GCA_964056695.1 Melieria picta | reverse complement strand
AGAAATCGTAAGAGTTGAACTAGAAAATACGAAGAGGTTAAACTAAAATTATCTAAAAATTATAAAAATTCCTCACCATTTGTACATTTCTGATATATTTTCACACATTAACACAAATTAAATTTTTAAAGGAAAAGTCCACCAAATGTTTGCTACCGACTTTCCATTCAATCCGTCTTCTTCTTCAAAAAAAATTATTAAAATTCGCTAAACATTTGTAAATAAATTTGCATCTTCAGACAGATATTTTGTGAGCAAGTTTCAACTAAAAAAATATAAAAAACTCTCAATCAAACAAAAAATTTTCCATTAAAAATCCACAAAATTGTCACTACCAACTTTCCATCAAATTTTTCTTAAAAAAATAAATTATAAAAATTCCTCACCATTTTTATCTTTCTGATATATTTTCAGACAGATATTTTTTATCGATGTTCAACTGAAAAAATAAAAAACTCTGCAAATAAATTTTTTTTAAATAAAAGTCCAACAAATGTTCGCTACCGAATTTCCTTTCAATTCTTCTTTAAAAAAAAAATTATTAAAATTCGCTTAACATTTTTACCTTTCAATTGCATCTTCAGACAGACATTTTGTGAGCAAGTTTCAACTAAAAAATATTAAAAACTCTCAATCAAACAAATCCACAATCCACACAATCCGTCTCCTTCTTCAAAAAAAATTATTAAAATTCGCTAAACATTTGTACATTTCAATAGCATCTTCAGACAGATATTTTGTGAACAAGTTTCAACTAAAAAAAATACACAAAACTCTCAATCAAACTAAAAATTTTCCATTAAAAATCCACAAAATTGTCACTACCAACTTTCCATCAAATTTTTCTTAAAAAAATAAATTATAAAAATTCCTCACCATTTGTACCTTTCTGATATATTTTCAGAAAGATAGTTTTTATCGATGTTCAACTGAAAAAATAAAAAACTCTGCAAATTAAATTTTTTAAAATAAAAGTCCACCAAATGTTCGCTACCGAATTTGCATTCAATCCGTCTTCTTCTTCAAAAAAAATTATTAAAATTCACTAAACATTTATACATGTCAATAGCATCTTCAGACAGATATTTTGTGAACAAGTTTCAACTAAAAAAATATAAAAAACTCTCAATCAAACAAAAAATTTTCCATTAAAAATTCACAAAATTGTCACTACCAACTTTCCATCAAATTTTTCTTAAAAAAATAAATTATAAAAATTCCTCAGCATTTGTACCTTTCTGATATATTTTCGGACAGATACTTTTTATCATCATTGTTCAACTGAAAAAATTAAAAACAATGCAAAAATTAAATTTTTAAAATAAAAGTCCACCAAATGTTCGCTACCGAATTTCCATTCAATTCTTCTTTAAAAAAAAAATTTATTAAAATTCGCTAACCATTTGTACCTTTCAATTGCATCTTCAGACATATTTTTTGTGCACAAAACTAAAAAGAATAAAATTAAAACTCTTTATCAAAATGCAATTTTTGTCACTACAAACTTTTCATTCAATTCTTGTGCGACTTTATTTTTTCCTAATTAGGCAAATTAAAGACCATTTCCAAAAAACACACTCACACCCAACGCTACGCTCGCTGTAATCGCATTAGTGCAACTTGGCACTTGCACGACATGCAACAACCACCGCCCACACTCCCCTCAAGGCACAATGCGTACGCACGGCGACGTGTGTGGAGCGCAGCGTTTGATGCTGCGCCATGGCCGGGTGTGAACGTATCATAATGCGATTACGCATGCATGTGCGACAGCAATTTAATTAAAAACTTACAAATGAGTGAGCCAGCGAACAATTGAAACAACCAAAAAAAAAAAGCATACATAGAAAGTAGAAAAAGTAAAGAAATAAGAAAGAAAAACAAGAAAATTTAGAAAAGTTTTCTTGCGTCTCACAAATGCGGGTCGGTGAGTAGATGTGGGTGTGTATGAGTGAGAATGAGTGAGAATGAGCGAAGTGTGTGCATCACATGACACTTCAAGGCGCGTCTGGCACACATACATACACACTTACATTTACATGTAGAGAATGCACTTATTTAAGTCATGCGAGCGAAAAACTTAAGTAAGTGCAAATTTAATTAGGAAATTGTCAAAAGTTTTTCCCTGCGCCACTTCAACTATACACACACACATTTACATATATATCTTTTGTGTATGTATGAGTGTGCCGTTTATGCCAACTACAGTGAGTCCACATTTGTGTGTGGAATGTTTTGGGTGTTCAAAACCCCCAAATGGAATTGAGCTCAAAAGTTGTACACAAACTTCCCCCTAAATGAAATCCTGTATGCGCCACTGGTTTGCATGTGTGTCTATCTTTCGTTGTGTTGGTGTGGGCGGCCAGCTTGTCAAGTCAAATTTGTATAAAAGTTTCTTTGTTATGTTGCTGCTGCAGCTTTTGCTCATCTCGTTGCTTCTCTACTTTCTTGCTGCCTTTATTCAGCGCCTCGTTTTTTCCCCTTTGACACAGCTGAGAAGTTTTGTTTGTTGTTACAAATGCAAATATTTTAATCCAATTTATTGCAAATCTCTAACTGCACTTTTGTTGTGCGCTTTCACTTGTCTACTTGTCGAATATTTTTCTTTAGAAAATCAATTCTTATATTTTCTGCAAATTTTGCTGAAAAAGTTGTACGTGCTTCAAGTAATTTTTTACAAAACAATTTTTCACACCAAAATCTCAGGTTGAGCACTTTAAAGCTCTCAATGCCAGCGTCGTATTAACGAAATTATGTTAATGTGTCTCTGCGTGCACGTGTCGGCACAGCCTTTCCGCTACGTGCACAGCAACGGCAAAGAACTCGCATGAGTTTTGTGTGTGTGTGTGTGTGTGTGTGAATGTAGAGTCGAAACCGTTCAGGCTATCTTTAGGGTTCAATACCTCAATGTCGCGTTTGACTTTTGCCACTGATGTCGGCTCAAATGCCTTTGAAAAAATTGAGCCATACCTGTTAATGTCAATTGTACGAAAATTTTATGCAAATTCAGCTACGTGAGACGGGTTGGCATTAGAAAAATATTTCCAGAAAAAAAATAAATGAAAATGCTGTCATTCGTAGCGTTGGGAAATCAACACATCAACACATTTTGATGTTAGTTTCTATTGAGTCAGCGCTAGTGAAATATTTCTTTTAATATGATTTATTACTTTAATTCTGGATGGAAAATTTCTATAAAATCATGAAATACCAGTGGCGGATTCAGGGGGGTCTTGGGGGTTGAAACCCCCCTCCGAAATATTAGGATCGACTTTGAAACTACATACAAATTAAAAGGCATTTTTGGTATTTTATGAATATTAAAGAATTACTTTCTGAAACCCCCCCCCCGAAATATTTTTCTGAATCTGCCCTTGTGAAATACATAAAAGAATACAAAAAAATTTGCGTTTGGTGGCTGCAAGTAGTTGCCTATGAAAACCACTAGACTAGACTAGACTAGACTAGACTAGACTAGACTAGACTAGACTAGACTAGACTAGACTAGACTAGACTAGACTAGACTAGACTAGACTAGACTAGACTAGACTAGACTAGACTAGACTAGACTAGACTAGACTAGACTAGACTAGACTAGACTAGACTAGACTAGACTAGACTAGACTAGACTAGACTAGACTAGACTAGACTAGACTAGACTAGACTAGACTAGACTAGACTAGACTAGACTAGACTAGACTAGACTAGACTAGACTAGACTAGACTAGACTAGACTAGACTAGACTAGACTAGACTAGACTAGACTAGACTAGACTAGACTAGACTAGACTCAAAGCTTGACAAAGTTTTAGACTCGAAGCGACTCGACTCGAGAAAAAAATTTAGTCAATATCTGTAATAAAACGAAGATTTCGTCAGTATATGACCCTGACTTCCTTATAAAGATTTCCCAAGGACATATGTAGCTTCAGATTCTTCGAGACTTCAAGGCAATAGGATCTTTAATATCGCAGTGACTAAGCCACTGGATCTCTCCTGCTTCTTCAGACATTATTCTTCCTCTAACTTTAGCTTTGTAGGTAAAGACAAAAACCAGTCTTGTACTTGTTTTAAACATAGAAAATAATTATATGTTTCTGAGACAGAATTAGCCAATATTTTTTTATAAAAACATTTCGTAGGAACTCTACAAAACCTACATCGATGAAGCACTGCCAGGTAGGATTTTACTTATTTACTAAATATTGAGCTCTACTTATTTTTTATTTACTTTTTTCCTAGTACTATTTTTACTATAT
Organism: Melieria picta; assembly: GCA_964056695.1. Lineage (NCBI taxonomy): Eukaryota > Metazoa > Arthropoda > Insecta > Diptera > Ulidiidae > Melieria > Melieria picta. The sequence goes on along the minus strand of OZ057399.1, from coordinate 126,178,215 downwards.
TTTTCCTAGTACTTTTCTCCTAGTATTATCTATTTTTCTTACTGTTTTATTTTTTTCATAGTACTGATTTGTTCTTGAAACTATAGTCAACATTATCAGCATCTTATTTGCAATTTCAAAATCATTGAGATTAGATTTAAAATTTAATCTCTTTGGAGCATTAAACATTAATTTTCTTACCAATTTGCCACAAAACGGCTTCAAGCAATCTTACTAAAGCAGACAAAATCTAATGGCAAAGCAATTTCAAATAAACTAAAGTCTGTGATTTGTCTTGTCACCAATGGATTTTTTTTTTACAAAAATAATGAGCACTCACTCGGCAGGTCAGTTGTCAGCGCACGGCTTACAGAAGTTAACACTGCAAATGTTGATTATGAGTAGTGCTGTCCTCAATTTTTGCTTTCCCCTATCTCACTATTAAATAGAAGAACTCATCAACAAATAGACAGTTCGACCCGCCTGCCCACACTCAGACAAACTTACCGTCATTCGGCTGTTTCTGCAAAAATGCAAAAATTCTTCTTGCAACTTTTGCTTCAGCTGCCGAAATATTCAAACATCCCATTTGTCTGTTTGTCATCAAGTCTGTTCGTCTGTCTAGTTGCGCCTACGTAGCTGCCATTGTTTGCAGCGTTAATCCGTAGTTGGCGAGGGCCAGCGGGCCGAAAATGTAATTTTCACAAAACGTCCAAAATGCTGCAAATGCCTCAAATACTGCAGGAAAATACAAAAATGCCAACAACAAAAATAACATCGAAAGCAGAAACAGACATTCAGCAACCGGCTCGACGCCATTCGACTCGACACGACTCGAGGCTGTAATGAAATTCCTGAACTCGACGTATAATTATAATGCAAAATTGTTAGCATAATTTTAGGCATCAGGACGGCGCATTTCAGGACTTCAGGGTTGCGCTGCTGCCAAAAATGTAATTTCAGGGCGCGTTGCGCGATAGCAATTAGCGCGCGCGCTGAAATGGAAAATGAGGAAAATTATCTATTCCAGTATTCCTACTAATAATTTCCCCAAAAGCATGCAGCAATGGCGCATAAATATTAAAAATTCAGTATTTTGTGTGAATTAGGATTTTTCTTTTAATTACTAAACACTGGAATTTATGGGGAATCAATTAAGTGAACAGTGCGAGGCATAAACAGAGGAAGTGGAAAATGAGAAAGAAAACTAAATTTGATTTAAAAAATTGAGTTTCATGAGTTTGCTCAACTGGAAGAGCCGGTTGAGTGTCAAAATATTTCAATATTAAATTTTGAAGAAAGCAAAGAATATCTGTGAAATATGGAAAAATCTCATTAGCTTCTGTGCTCAATTCGCTCACGTACTCACGTAAAGAAAATATTTATAGCTGTGCTATTTCCGATGTTCAAAAAAATTGCTCGAATCTCTTGAAATCACACAAAAATAGTAGCCACCGCAAGTTCAAAGCGACTGGAGTGAAAAACGCTTAACGAAAAGAAAAATTCACGCTAAAAATTACTTCGACATTTCACTGCGGCAGCAATGTTGGGTGCATATAAATTCTGCACATAAGTGAATGAATAAATTTCTCCTAAATAAAAAACATGAAAAAAATATAAAAAACAAATTTTAAAAAAATTAATAAATAATGTTGAAACAATGCATTTTTTTGGCGGCGTTGTTGCTGTGTCTGGACAACGCTTGGACAGTGCAGCAAATCAATGTTGGTGAGTGAAAGCTTTCATGCCCCAAAATGTGTTTGACTAAATGTGAAAACTAAAAGTTTATATTTTTTATGAACAGGCGCCATTTTCTACGAAGATGAATTCGACCTGGAGAAGACATTCGAGGCAACCATAGCCAGCATAAATGGCGAAAGTGAGAGCAACTTCAAGTTGATGCCAATCATACGACGCGTCAGCGACAGCGACGGCAGTCTGGCGCTGCAGCGCGAAGGTAATGAAACAAAAATCATATATCTACCACAAAATGACTTATGAGATTTTCCCATATAATTGAATTTAATTTTTTAATATTTTATTTTCTATATTTTCTCTATTCACCTTTTTGTTTTGCTTGCCTCGTTCTCAACGTTCGGCTCTTTGCTGTAGCATGCAGTCTTGTCGATCGCGGCGTGGCGGCTATTTTTGGACCCAGCTCAAAGGCCGCAAGTGGTAGCTCTCTCGCTTCGCTCATTTTTTTTTCTCATATCTCATATCATCTCTCTCCCTCTTTCAGACATTGTTGCATTGATCTGCAACAGCACCGGCATTCCGCACATACAATTCGACTCGGCCATGGAGGAAACAGTGGACGAGAAACACAATCACCAAATGACAACCAATGTTTATCCCGCACAGCTGATCTTGTCGAAGGCGTATGCGGACATTGTGCAAAATTTTCAGTGGAGGAAATTCACCATAATCTACAATGCTGACGATCGTATGTAGAGATTGAAAAATTAGTTATATTAGTTAATAGCAGAGGCCGGAGGCTTTGCACGCAAGTTTGAAGTCAATGGGCCAAGAAATCAAGTTCTTCTTAACACTTTGTTAATTCTGTCAAATTTTTATGAAAAAATAGGTACTTATCAAATTAATTTTTCATTTGAAGTGCTTTCACCACATTCGAAGTCAATTGGGGCATTAAGGGGGAAAGCCACTGTGACGGGTCAAAAAATTAGTGATTTTAAACATTTTTTTTGACCGAGTAAATATAGGAATTTTTGGATCGGGTTTTTTTTATTTTATTAAGCAGACATCTAATAATATTTCCACAAATTTTTATTAGAAAATATTAAATAGTTTAAACAATAGAGATGATCCCGTAGCGCTTGAAAAAAAATTCCCCCTCCATGGCGGCATCGATTTCTCAAAAACCCGTACTCAGAAAAAAAAAATTAAATTTTATTGTAATCTGTATGAATGTAGCTATCTTTGTACGTAGCCGTTTTTTTTTATTTTGATTTTTCACAAAATGGCGACCGATTGAAAATATTTCCATGTTTTCGACCTTGTTTTTTTGGTTTTGAGACAGTTTAAAAAATAGTAAAAAACAAAATTTTCCAAATCGGCTACGCTTAACCTTAACCACTACTAAGACGAACAAAACAAAAATTAGAAATCGGTTCATAATTGTTCGAGTTATTGATGCCGCCAGTTCAAAAAAAGTCGTTTCGAGAAAAACGCGTTTAAAGTTTTGAGTCCTACTTGCAGTCGGCCTACTTTCTCTCACTAAAATCGTTGTAACTTAGTCAATTTTTGAAATTATGACTTGAAATTTTGTACACTTGTGAATTTTGAATTTGTGAATATATAAGCTTTGATTTAAAACAAACAAAAAAAAATTTTTTTTTTTTACCCGTCACAGTGGCTTTCCCCCTTAAGTCATCCATACAAACTCTTAACCCATCGTTGACCCCGTCAGATTTTTATTTTCGAAAAAATGAAAAACACGTGTCGAATTATTTCGCATATTAAGTGCTTTCCCTAAGTTTGAAGTCAAAAGGCGCATAAAATCTTGTTTCTCCATACAAACTTTTAACCCATAGCTGACCCAGCCATGTTTCGATTTTTGAAAAAATGAAAAACACGTGTCGAATTATTTCTCAATAAGAGTACTTTTACCAAGTTTAAAGTCAATGGGCTCATTAATTCATGTTGTTTTATAGTTTATCCATATACACTTTTAACCCGTCCTTGACCCCGTAAGATTTTGATTTTCGAAAAAAATAAAAACACATATCAAATTATTTCACATTTAAAGTACTTTCACCAAGTTTAAAGTCAAAAGGCGCATAAAATCTTGTTTCTCCATACAAACTTTTAACCCATAGCTGACCCAGTTAGGGTGAAAAACACGTGTCGAATTATTTCTCACTAAGAGTACTTTTACCAAGTTTGAAGTCAATGGGCTCATTAATTCATGTTTTTGTTATAGTTTATCCATATAAACGTTTAATCCGTCCTTGACCCCGTAAGATTTTAATTTTCGAAAAAATAAAAACACATATAAAATTATTTCACATTTGAAGTATTTTCACCAAGTTTGAAGTCAAAAGGCGCACAAATCATGTTTCTTCATACAAACTTTCAACTCTTAGTTCACCCCTTTAAGTTTTGATTTTCACAAAAATGAGAAACACGTATAAAATTATTTTTGATTTCAAGTGTTTCCACGAGCTTTGAGGTCAATAGGTCCATCGGTTCATGGTTTTTTCATAGTATTTCCGTATACGAACTTTAACCCATTGTTGACTCCGTTAAATTTGGATTTTTTAAATATAAAAAATACGTGTCGAATTATTTTTTTATTTGAAGTGGTTTCACCAAGTTTGAAGTCAAAAGGCGCACAAATCATGTTTCTTCATACAAACTTTCAACTCTTAGTTCACCCCTTTAAGTTTTGATTTTCACAAAAATGAGAAACACGTATAAAATTATTTTTGATTTCAAGTATTTTCACGAGCTTTGAGGTCAATAGTCCATCGGTTCATGGTTTTTTCATAGTCTTCCCATACACGCACCTTAACCCATTGTTGATTCCGTTAAATTTGGATTTTCGAAAAAATAAAAAATACGTGTCGAATTATTTATTATTTGAAGTTATTTTGCCAAATTTGAAATCTATAGGTCCATTAAATCGCATTTCTTCATACAACGCCTTAACCCATGTTTTGCCCTTTTAGACACCGAATTTTAAAAAAATCCCATCTTAATGGAGGTTCACTTTTCAAGATGAACCTACAGTTTAAATATCATATTTGTAGCTTCAGCGGTTTGGGCTGGCCGATAATGAATCAGTCAGTGAGTCAGTCAGTCAGGACAAACAATTATCTACACCGTGCGACAGCATTTTTCACACCGAGAAAAATCCATATGTGCGTGAAACTAGAGACCAAATATAGTAATACTGCCTACTCAGTTTTTTATTTCTACATCCTTTGTGCTTTTAAAAGGACTTCAAAATTTTGAAGGTTATACAAAATAAAAAATATATAAAAATTACTTAACCTCGTTGGAATATGGCGATATGTATATCAAATGAAAGAGGAAAGGCTCAAGAATTTAAATAAAATTTATCTTGGATCTATTTGTAAAAAACGGATATGAAAAAGTTCCTTTGAAAATTGTAATCCTTTATATCCTTGAAAATTTATATAGAATTTTCTTGAAAAGTAAGTATGTTAAAACCCCAAATCTCCCTGATCACGTGTCTAAATTTCATTACTCTAACTTTATTAGTTCGAAAGTTATTACAAAAAAGGCGGCAGCTGCAATTCTAATGAAGTACAAAAATTCTAATTTATTTGAGTATAAGTATTTTAAATAATAAAAAGATACAAGATCAATGAAGCGAGAATAGTGAAATTTTGACACGTGATGAAGGAGATTTTGGGTTTCAACATACTTACTTTTCAAGAAAATCCTACATAAATTTTCAAGGATATAAAGGATTAAAATTTTCAAAGGACCTTTTTCATATCTTTTTCTTACAAATAGATAAAAAATCAATTTTATATCAATTCTTGAGCCTTTCCTCTTTCATTTCATATACATATCGCCATATTGTAACGAGGTTAAGTATTTTGTATATTTTTCTTATTTTTTATCCCCTTCAAAATTTTGAAGTTGTTTTAAAAAGACAAAGGATGTAGAAATGGAAAACTGAGTACGCAGTATTACTATGTTTGGTCTCTAGTTTCACGCCCATATGGACTTTTCCCGGTGTGAAAATATTTTTTAATTTTTGTTGCACGGTGTTATATGTGTAGGGATAGTCATCACAAGACAAATTGACTGATATGGCTGGAACACAGTGGGGCCCACAGGATTTCATTTTGAGCGGACGGGGGTCTTTAACGTACAACTTTTGAGCTCAACATCACTTGAAACCATATTTTATACCAGAAATTTTTGTATTTGAGAGGAGCTGGAACCCCCAAAGACCCCTCCTGTGTGCCCCCTGCTGGAGCCAATCAGTTTCATGATTAGTAGAGTATAGACTGATAGCTCTGAGGAAGAATTTTTACTTTCAGAGAACACACCGATCCATCATAGGAAGCACTCTGGGTCATCTAGACCCTTTTCAGTTTTGATTGCCCATAATTCTTCACCTATTCTTTTTTTTTTTTTTAACTTAAGAAAAATTCTTGGATATACTTTAAATATTGTTTTAAATATTTATAAATAAAAAAGGTACCTCTAAAGTTTGTAACACACTTAAAAAAATCGTGTAAAACCGCGATTTGGAGTAGGGGTCTACATGACCCAGTGTGTTCTTCGAAGTCTCAGGCGGTATTTTAGTTTAGAACTCCAAAAATTTAGTTCGTTTTCTCTTTTTCTGATAATTTTTAATCTTGAAAATATCATTTGCAACTCTTAAATTTCAACAGCTCAAGCGCCCAGTCGGCTGCAGGACCTGTTGCAACTGCGCGACGTGCACAACGATGTGGTGCGCGTGCGCAAGTATCAGCGCGGCGACGACTATCGCATCATGTGGAAGAGCATCAAGGGCGAGCGTCGCATTGTGTTGGACTGTGAGCCGGACATGCTGATCGAGCTGCTCAACGCCTCCATACCATTCGATCTGACAGGACAATTCAATGTGTGTACAAAAAATTCTAAGAAAATTAAATACAAATCAAACCATTTCTTATTTCTATCTCAATTAAAATTTATGCCCAGAATCTATTTCTCACCAATCTGGAAACGCACAGCACCAGCCTCGAGGAGCTGCGCGACAATGTCAGCTTTGCCATGAATCTGACTGCTGCACGCCTCAAACTTAATGGCAACTTTTATGTAATACAACTTTCTCTCGTTTCGTTCCACTAACAATTTCCCTTGCAGAACGCCAACGCCTGGCAGCGTGCCACGCTCTACAACATTGACCCCGCCTCGGATGCAACGGCGCGCACACTGCTGCACGATTTGCTCTACGACGCTGTGCAGCTGTTTGCCAACGCCCTCCGCAACATAACCGTTGCCTATCAGGTGCGCACGCCACGCGTACGCTGCGACTTTGGCGAGTACGCGCCGAGCCAAAGCTGGGCCATGGGTCGCTACATACAACACGTCATGAAGTCGGTAAGTGGCCGAGCGAGCACCAATCGCCTGCAGTGTCCAATACTTCCTGCTTTTGTGTCTCCATGTTGGCAGACTTCCGGTGTGAATAACACCGATTACCGCTCCAGCAATATGCAATTCGACGAGGATGGCCAGCGCATCAATTTCGATATTGAACTCTACGAGCCATTGGATAATTATGGCATTGCCTTCTGGGATCCAAAGGGTCAGATAACGCCGCAACATGTCGAGGCAGCGGTGGCCAAGAAGCTCATCTATCGCGTGGCCACGCGCATTGGTAAACCGTATTTTATGGAAAAGTAAACGAACGCTTGGCAATGTCGGAATCAATAATTAAAGAACCTTTAAGAGTTTACTCTTCATTTTCTCAGTCAAGAAGCAGTTGACCAGAATATCACCGGCAATGAACGCTACGAAGGCTATGCAGTGGACTTGATCGATGCACTGGCCAAGGAGTGCGACTTTGAGTATCTGTTTGTGCCTGTGGCAGACAATCAATATGGCAAATACAACAAGGAGACAAAACAGTGGAATGGCATCATTGCCGATCTTATTAACAATGTAAGTGTGTGATCAAGTGTGATTTTTCATGTCCTGGACCAACCAATTCCATTGTCTCGTTTCTCAGGACGCTCACATGGGCATTTGCGATTTGACCATCACGCAAGCGCGCCGCACAGTGGTCGACTTTACTGTGCCCTTCATGCAGCTGGGCATTAGCATTTTGGCGTACAGTAGTCCCCACGAACCGAAACCGATGCTGGCCTTTCTCGATCCATTTGGCAATGAAGTGTGGGTTTATGTTATGGTGGCCGTGTTTATTATGTCCTTTCTGATGGTTTTTATGGCCAGGTGAGTAAATTATTGGTGAATAAATGGAATCAATTTCCTTCGAAAACAACTGTTCCTGCAGCGGAAGAGTCATGAAATCACTCAAAACTAGATTCCAACACAAAATATTCCCAATAAATAAAAGTTCCCAAGCCTTAAATGTAAAAATTCCCTGAAGCAAAATTGGCAAAATCAAAATTTTAAAAATGTTTAAAATATATAGATAGATAGATGTTTTTATTAGAAGAAAAAATCATTACAAAACTTATGTTATCGCACAATTGTTTAAAATATATATAACATAAATTCTATATAACAAAACCCTCATTACGAAAAGCATCAACAGAAAGTTTGGTAATTTCTAAGGAATCGGTTTTGAGTACAGAAATACAAATTTTCAAACACAAAATTCTCAATTAGAACATTAGGTCTGTTTGGCAGAGAATAACACTGCACAACAGCATGTCTGTTGCATGGAGTTTTTTACATGAATCTGAATCGTTTTTGTACGCTGTTTTCAAACCCATACTCCGTTTTTATGTAACAGCTCTAGTTTTCGCAAAAAATGGGCGTGTCACTTTTTCGAATTTTCCTCGGCTTTTTTCTCGTTTTCGACTGTAATTTCTGAACCAATAATCCTATCGACATGATTTTTATACAGTTGCACTAACAACATCTCACGCCATCTTTTCTGATATTAATCAATTTTATGCGTTCTAAATTGGCGTTGTAATAAGGTGTCAAAGTAGGAAAATATGGAATTTCAAGGCGTTTTTTCTGATGGCGAAAATCGAACAGATGTTTCATAAATCCAGTTACGAAGTATATGAATATCTTAAGAAGAAACATCAAGTAATACAACACAGCCAAATGATTTGGCGGAATACACATTCGCATCGAAATAATAGCAAAAATGTACCATAGTCATTTTCAGTCTTTTTCCTTAAAAAATTAGGTGCCTCAAAATATGCTCCTTTATATGTTCCATTTATAGTCTGAAATACAAGCAAAAATCAAAAATATTTTGAATTGCTCGAAACAAAAAAAAATTAAAAACTTTGCATATTTTGAGGCTCCTAATTTTTTAAGGAAAAAGACTGAAAATGACTATGGTACATTTTTGCTATTATTTCGATGCGAATGTGTATTCCGCCAAATAATTTGGCTGTGTTGTAATGTTTGATGTGTCGACTTTCATTATACACCTAACTCGTTAATTGATTTACAAAAATTGTGTATGTTTTTGACCATCAAAGAAAACGCCTTAAAATTCAATTTTTTCCGAATTTGAGGTCCAATTACTGCGGAATTTTAAAACTTATAAAAATAAGCGCATCGAAAAATAAGCCGTGCGGTGTTGTTAATGCGATAAGGTGAAAATCGTCAATCGGTTTTTTGGTTTAGAAATTACGATCAAAAATATGGAAAAATTAGAGGAAAAACTGAAAAAATGACACGGTACCTATATCTCACTGACTAGAGCTGCTAGAAAAAATCTGAGGATAGATTCGAAATCAGCGCACCCAAATTAGTAAGAAACAGTAGAAAAACTCCATGCAACAGAAAAAAAGTGTTTTTTGTTGTGCTGTGTAATTTCTAAGGAATCGGTTTTAAGTATAAACTTACGCAAACTCAAACTTTGAAATAAAAATTTTTAAACACAAAATCCGCAATTAGAAAATGTTCAGCACAAAATTAAAAGGTTTTCTATGACATCTTTTGTAGCAGACAGACAGGATGAATATCAGACCGATTCAATAAATTTGTTCACCTGTTCTTAAGCTGGAAGACTTAACAGACAGACAGACACACATAACAGACTTCAACTAATTCAATTAATTTGGTTACCTGTCCTTAAGTCGGAAGAGCCATGAAATCATTGAAAATTGCATCCCAAAACATAAAATTCTCTATCTGCATAACTCACTGCAATCACCAAATAAAAAATTTACAAATACAGGTAGAACTCAACACGGAGGTTACGGGAAAATATCGTATTAAGCGAGGTCTGCCTGTACTTAAAAATTGTTTGAGCACAAAATACGAACTAAAAAAATCCTAATTTCCAAAATTCTCAACACAAAGTTTGGGAATTTCTTACTTCATCGTTTTAAAACTAATTGTTTACAGAATATCCGAGGAGGAATGGGAGAATCCGCATCCCTGCAACAAAGATCCCGAGAAGCTGGAGAACAAATGGGGCTTGGCCAACACATCCTATCTGACAGCGGCCTCCATTATGACAGCTGGCTGCGATATTTTGCCCAGGTAAGCACTATTTGCATTATTCATATATCTCCATCATTCTAAAGCATATTTTTTAATGGCCATCAAATTCAAACCACTCGACCAATTTCCATAATTAATGCAGCAAACAAAAGATTTTGCATCTCAGTTTCGCTGTGTCATATAATTTTTATGAAATATTTTATAATTTCCAAAATTGATGCCTTAAAAGTTATACTAAACAATCATTTTTATTGCAGAAGTCCACCCATGCGCACGTTAAACTCGATTTGGTGGATCTTTGCCATTATCATTGCCAATTCCTACACTGCCAATTTGGCTGCCTTCTTGACCAACTCACAGATGGAGGGCACCATTGCCAACATCAAAGATCTGGCCGAGCAGACCACCACCAAATTCGGCACCATGGAAGGGGGCAGCACGTACACCTTCTTCTCCGAGTCCAATGAGACCATCTATCGACTGGCCTACAACATGATGAACAGCGACGATCCCTCGGCCTACACGAAGGACAATAATGAGGGCGTGGAGCGTGTGCTCAAGAATCGCGGCAGCTACATGTTTCTAATGGAGACCACCAGCATCGAGTACAATACGGAGCGCAACTGTGAGCTGCGCATGGTGGGCGAAAAGTTCGGCGAGAAGCACTACGCCATTGCGGTGCCGTTTGGTCAGTCTTGTAGAATTTTGTTGTGGGTATAATTTTCCAATAAAGGTATAAATTCTTTTTGGTAGGCGCCGAGTATCGCTCCAAGTTGAGTGTGGGCATTCTGAAGCTGAGCGAGCGCGGCGAGTTGTTTCAGCTGAAACAAAAGTGGTGGAAGAACGAGAATGCCACGTGCTATGAGGCGGACGACGATGGCGGCACGCCGGACATGACGTTCGAGGAGGTGCGCGGCATATTCTATACGCTCTTCATAGGCGTTTTTGCGGCCATCTGCTTTGGCATTTGCGAGTTCCTCACCTACACACATCAGGTCGCCAGCGAGGAGAAGGTGAGCACGCGGCTTGGGGGCCGAGTTCTGTTCGAGTTAAGATAAAGTGTCTGCTTGTTTTTTTTTGCAGCTCACTTTCAAGGAGACGTTTGTGAATGAGATGCGTTTTGTGCTCTGCATTTGGAACAACAAAAAGCCAATCAGCTGCACGCCCACTGAGAGCATCAATGCATCGTCGCGTCGCTCGTCGGATAAGATGCTGAAGACATCGCGTAAGAACACTTCGCCGCAGCCATCCGAGGAGGAGCTGCGCGTGCTGCCCGCCGCCAAGAGCCTCAAAAATGGCGATGTGGTGAACGAAGCTAAACTTTAAGTTTGGAAAAGGAAATAAAGGACATTTTATACAGTCAATGTTGGGCTAATTTATATAAAGTAAGAAAAAGTAGTGAACCTATTTTTGTTATATTTGTATTTGAAATAAATTTTTTGTTTAAGTTTGGAAAACAAATATTCACATTTTTTAAGTCCTATATTTGACTAATTAAATAAAGGAATACAAAATTAATTAAAAAATATTAACGAATATTTTTGTTTTATTTAGCTTTTAAGTACTTTCCTAATTTTTCCATAACAAAATTTAATTTGGATTATATTTACTGTTATTCATTTTATTAAATATTTTGAATAAATATTTTTAGTAAATTAATTAAATAAATTCATAAAAAAATAATTAATTAATATTAACGAATATTTTTGTTATATTTTTTTGTTAAGTATTTAGTAATTTCTTTATTAAAAATTCAAATTTGTTTATATTTAATGTTTTTTATTTTATTGAATATTTTGAACAAATACTTTTACCAAATTAAATAAATAAAGAAATACAAAATTAATTAAAAAATATTAACGAATTTTTTTGTAATATTTAGGTTTTACTTTACTTTACTTTTGTAATTTTCCCATTACAAAATTTAATTTTGGTTTATATTTACTGTTATTCATCTTATTAAATATTTTGAATAAATGTTTTTACCAAATTAATTAGATAAAGTAATAAAAATTCAATTAAAAAATATTAACGAATATTTTTCTTATATTTAGTTTTTAACTACTTTCCTCATTTTTCCATTACAAAATTTTATTTTAATTATAAATATTTACAGTTATTCATTTTATTAAATATTTTGAATAAATTTTATTACCAAATTAATTAAATAAAGTAATAAAGAAATAATTAAATAACTTTAACGAATATTTTGGTTACATTAATTTTTTAAGTACTTTACTTGTTTATCCATTAAAAAATTTAAATTTTGTTTATATTTAATGTTTTTCATTTTATTAAATATTTTAAATAAATATTTTTACCAAATTTGTAACCTCTTTTGCTGCTAAAAACAGCATTTTTTTATGTGTTCTTCTGTGTGCCAACGCAAAATTAAATTGCAAACGATTTTATTTTCGACCACGGCACACTTTTTGTCACCGATTGCCAAAAGTTGGCAGCTCTGCCAAAGCGGCGAACACAAATTATGTGAGACACTGCATAAATGTATGAGGCCGCAGCCAGCTACACATACGTACATTATTGTATTATTGTTGTTATTGTTGTTGTTGTTGCGTTTATGACACACTACCAGCACCACTTGACGGTAACAATCGTAAATCCTTTACATTATTTTTTCACTGCATGAAGTGTTCTTGTGCCTCTTCCTCTACTTGTGTGTCTGTGTGTTGTTGTTGTTGTTTGTGCGAAAAATATTTTGCCGCAACATAGCCATAAAAAGTATTCGTTCTACAACTTGTTATTGTATTTGCTTTTGTACTGCTTGTGCGCTGTTACAGTTAGTTGTTTTGATTTTTAGTTGGCGCGCCAACAGGACTTTATGCCACATACACAAACACACACACACACATGTATATGTATGTATACACAGTTTTTGTTGTTTTTCATTTTTGGCTATGACACTCATAGGTTATTTGTGTGTGTGTGTGTGTTCGTGTGTTGGGACAACATTTTTCATATTCCAAAAGTAATAAAGTGCGATTTCGATTTGACACTTTGCCAGCTGTAAATGCCAATGAAATGCCAGCAATAGCTGGAAAAGTGACAGCCTGTAGTGGTTTTATGGGTGTTATTGCTGTTGCTGTTCTAAGTATCAATAAAAATATGGAGTTTTATGGCATTAGGCTGATTCTAGGACAAAGGATGAGAATGTAAACGAACGAAAGGAAGTTGTAGATCTCAAAAGCATTACTAGATCTTTCAAATGCTAATGTGCAAGACTTGAGCAACTTGGTTGAGTTACTAGGTTTTCTGTATTCAATAATTTATTTAAAATATCGTGTTTTCAAGAAAAGAGGTTAGAAAAACAATTAACGCTTTCTCAGTTTTTGTAGGAAAAACATACAAATAAAAAATCAGCAAATATTTGTTTGCCATATTTTTGGTATTTGTTTTGAGTGAAATGGTAAAAACTGAACGCTGAATACAACCAAAAAATCAGTTAATATTTGTTTGCTGTTTTTGGGATTTTTTTTTACTTCTCAATGATAAGCCCATTCAGAAAATATATTTTTATTTTTATTATTTATTAATTATTTGTTATTTATTATTATTTTTTATTTATTATTTGCTATTTATTATATATTGTCTATTATTTATTGTTTAATGTCTATTATTTTTTATTTATTATTTATTATTTACTATTTATTATTTTTTTTTTATTGTCTCTTATTTATTATTTATTAATTATTATTTATTATTTATTATTTATTATTTATTATTTATTATTTATTATTTATTATTTATTCTTTATTATTTATTATTTATTATTTATTATTTATTATTTATTATTTATTATTTATTATTTATTATTTATTATTTATTATTTATTATTTATTATTTATTATTTATTATTTATTATTTATTATTTATTATTTATTATTTATTATTTATTATTTATTATTTATTATTTATTATTTATTATTTATTATTTATTATTTATTATTTATTATTTATTATTTATTATTTATTATTTATTATTTATTATTTATTATTTATTATTTATTATTTATTATTTATTATTTATTATTTATTATTTATTATTTATTATTTATTATTTATTATTTATTATTTATTATTTATTATTTATTATTTATTATTTATTATTTATTATTTATTATTTTTTATTTATTATTTATTATTTATTATTTATTATTTGTTATTTATTATTTATAATTTTTTATTTTTTATTTATTATTTACTATTTATTTTTATTGTTCAATTCATTTTTAGAAAAATTATATAAATACAAATTCTTATCTTTGACTTAAGACCAAAATTCTGAAAATAATGGCTATTTTGTTAAAACAAAATAAAAATCAGAACAGATCATAAAAAATTATAAAAAGAAAAATAAAAATCTTGAAATAATAAAAAAATTAGAAAGACATTTCTTTACAAAATAAATTAAGTTATGATCCAAGAAATAAATTACTTAATAAAAGTAAGAGAAAAGTGAAAACTTTTCTTATTTTAAATAAATATAAAAATTAAATTTTGGTACGTTTAATATATTTCCTGTAAAATAATTTTGTTCGTCAATTATTAAAAAAAAACTTGCTTTGTACAACATAAACTCAAAGCGCTGAAATTAATCAACAAGCTGACGCCAACCGCCAACATTCCCTGGAGCAATGTTCTACTTACTGGTGAAATAAAAAAAAAACCAACTCAAATACGAAACACACAAAAACGCAAAGAGAAACAATTTTCAGTTCACAATACAATGCATGAAACATTTTTGTGCACGTTGGTTGCCTATGGCTTCTGCCACATAAGCCCACAGGACTTGAAGCCTAAAGTCCAATATTGTGCATAGGAAATTGTTGAAGGTTTTTCACATTATTTAACAACATTTTTTTATAACATTTTCATGAAAAAATTATTTAAAGTAGTTGAAAAAAATAGTACAAAGTGTTTAAACATTTTCCAAGTGGTTAAAAATCAACAAAACAAGTTCTGAGCCAAAAGTTGTAACTTCTAAGCTACATGTACGAGTAAGCTGTCTTTGCTAATCCACGGCACAATATTTCATTAAGAGAAAATTTCAAATTTTTTTTTTTGGCTTCAGTTAGTACTTAAAATCACTTAAGTCCTTTGTTAGTAATAAAAAAATGGTTATTTGAGCAACGAAAAGCTGCTATCTAAAAATATCATCCTAAAAGTATGCTGCACTTAAGGCCGCTTTATATATTTGTTACTGACGAAAACTTATTATTAATATTCTTCTTCTTATTCTACTTTTCTTATTCCCTCTTGACACAAAGCTTGTCAATCTACTCATTCCACTCATTAAAATTTTTATTTCCACTTGCAATTGTCGCGCGTCGTCCAGAAAAATTGAATCCAAATCAAAAATTCAATTTTTCCCACTGACCACACTGTCACATTTGCCACGTTT
Source organism: Melieria picta (assembly GCA_964056695.1). NCBI lineage: Eukaryota > Metazoa > Arthropoda > Insecta > Diptera > Ulidiidae > Melieria > Melieria picta. The sequence continues at coordinate 126,162,668 of OZ057399.1, read as the reverse complement.
GATCGACAAGTTTTGCGCATTTGACATTAATTTGACCAAATGTCAATTGCTGCGCTTGACAGCTGAGTTGACGTGTTCAGTTGTATTAAGCGCTTTAGTTGGCCTGTTCTTGGGTTGCGCAGAGTTTTTTTAATTTTTTGCTTTTGTTTTTTTAGTTTTAACTTTTCCAATAGGCTGCAAAACATTCGAGTCCATTGGGAAATTGAATTGGTATGTGTGGCTGGGTATGCGAAATAAGGCTGTCACATATCAATTGACAATGGAAAATGGAAAAAGGATCACTGCAAAATTGCTTTAAAGCGATAAGAATCAACTTGGAGCCAATGAAGGGGACATTTTATTGGTTTACTGGATTGTAATAGTTGACAAAGAAAGTTTTTTGATATAAGAAGAATATTTCGAATGTGGAATTCACTTCAAAAGGGGAATAAGAATATAAAAATCTGAAGTAAAATATAAACAAAGCAAACAAAACTAAGTAAAAGATTAAAAATTAAAAAATTAACAAAATTTATCTATTAACCACTAATGTGTCACTCTGACTTTTTACTGTTTTAGTTCGTTCATTCATTCGTTCATTTATTCTTTTAATTTAATCCATTCACTTATTCACTTATTCATTCATTCAATCATTCAATCATTCATTCATTTATTCATGCATTCATTCATTCATTCATTCATTCATTCATTCATACATTTATTCATTCATTTATTCATTCATTTATTCATTCATTCATTCATTGTTCATTGTTCATTCATTCACACATTCATTTATTGTTCATTCATTCATTCTTCATTCATTGTTCATTCATTCATTCATTCATTGTTCATTCAGTCATTTATTCGTTCATTGTTCATTCATTCATTGTTCATTCATTCATTCATTCATTCATTTATCCACTCGTTCATTCATTCATTCATTCATTTATTTATCCATTCATTCATTTATTCATTTATTCATTCATCCATTAATTCCTTTATTCATTCATTTATTAATTAACTCATTAGTTATGCATTCGTTTATTCATTTATTTATTAATATATGCTTCATTTATTCTTCATTCTTATATGCATTCATTAATTTATTCATTTATTCCGTCATTCATTGATCGACTCATTAATTGATTGATTCATTCTTCATTCATTAACTCATCCATCCATTCAATTATTTATTCATTCTTTTATTCATTTATTCTTTTATTCATTTACTCATTCATTCAGTCATTTTCCGAATCATATCTCCATTGCTTATCATTCCTCTTTGCACCACACCATTCTGTTCCCATTCTGAGATCTTCTATGATAGTCCAATTCTTAATTAATTAATTTCACTTTATTCTTTTATTCATTTTTACATACACACAATCAATCACTGAGCCATTCATTCATTCATGCATTTATTCATTTACTCTTAATTTATATATTCATTCGTTCATTTTTGCATTTATACATTTATACATTCATTCTTTAATTCCTTTATTAATTTATTCAATCACTCGTTCATTCATTCATTTATACATCAACACATTCATTCATTAATTCCTTTATTAATTTATTCATTCACTCGTCCATTTATTCATTTATTCATGTATGCATTCACACATTCATTCATTTATTCATTCATTTATTCATTTATTTTGATCCATGTATGCATTCATTAGCTTATTCATTCATTCATGTATTCCATCATTCATTGATCAACTTATTGCCTGATTTAATCATGCATTCATCCCTCAAATAATTAATTTAATTATTCTTTAATTCTTAATTTCTTCTTAATTATTCTTTCTTTAATTATTTCTTTATAATTATTCTTTCACTCCGTCATTCATTGATTGACTCATTGATTGATTCATCCATTTATTCCGTCAGTCATTTCTTGATTGATCAATTTATTCATTCATTTACTGGAACAGTGCACGCATTTCCTTCTCATTTGTTCTTTAACACTTTAGTGAATAGGTTTTTAATTCTATATTTTTTCAGATAAATTTTATTCCATTTTGTTTCTTCTGAGTTTGAATTCATTTAATGTGTATTGAAGTCACACTTCTAATGATTCCCATTTGATACGATTTCTTTTCGATTTCAAACATGATTCTCTTCAACTCCCAATCATTCCTCTTTGTCCCTATTCTGAGCTCTTCTATGTCGTTCCATTTCATTTAAATTCATTTCAATTTTTATATCAAAAGCCCTTCAAAATGTCACTCAAAAATATTTGCCCATATCTTAAAGAAATTTTACAATTGTTTTCAACCCTCCCCTGACTTTCTTTAACCACTCGCAGCGACCCCAATAAAGTCACTCTTCATCCAACTATTGGCAGCCTTAACACAGGCAACGAACGTACATCACACAGTAAGTGGCTTGCAATTACCGCCGCCATCAACGGTCATCATTACCAACAACAACAATTTATGCTGTGGTGCGTCGGTAACGTGCACCACACAACAGCGCCGACCAAAACTAATTTATTCAAAATGCCTTTTGGCGCGTTGCCAGTTAAGCTTTTTAAAAGAAAACCACTTAAAATGTTGACATTTGCCTTCGTTCGCTGTTTATTCTGTCATTTAATCAACTTCAGCTGCTGTTTTGCATAAACGCAGCAGCAGCAGCCACACCACCCCTCCGCCCACTTTCTCTGCACCAAACTAGCCTTGCAGCAGCTCACTAGGACTCGCCCATTCTTTC
>OZ057399.1:126014974-126154974 GCA_964056695.1 Melieria picta | reverse complement strand
GGGGTTGTGCACCCCCCTGGCGTGAGCTACTGAACTTACTTAGTTAGTTTGGTTAATTTAGTTTGACCATAAAACTAGGTTTAATATTTTAGCATTAAAAAACAGCCTAAAAGTTTGCATACAGGAATTTATTACTTTGGCTTCGTTATTAAAGTATTTGGAGAAACTAAAAAACTGAATGTACATATCTTTATAGAAAATTATCAGGTGTACAACTTTGCTTCCGCCGTTTTCCGATAGGTGGCTATACCGGCTGAGGCTGGTTGAAATACATAGATGGTAATGCCTTTAAAGTGAGTGTGGACAGTGCCTAACGAATTGTCATCGCCGTTTCAGTGACAGTTGTTCTTGTTTTCGTATTATTCACGCTCGAAAATGTCCGTTTATGTGCCCAATTCTCGCCATTTGCGGGAAGTTTTACTTTTCTGTTACAATTCGCAAAAAAATGCAGCTGAAGCGCATCGAATGCTCTCAGAAACTTACGGTGATGCTGCTCTGAGTGAAAGAACGTGTCAGGAGTGGTTTCAACGTTTTAAAAATGGTGATTTCGATGTCGAAGACAAACATGGTGGTGGAAGAAAAAAAACCTTCAAAGATGAACAACTAGAAGCATTGCTTGATGAAGATTCGTGCCAAACCCAAGAAGAGCTTGCCGAATCGTTGGGAGTGAGTCAGCAAGCCATTTCAAAACGTCTCAAGGCCCTGGACATGTTTCAGAAAGAAGGAAACTGGGTGCCGTACGAGTTGAAACCGAGGGACATCGAGCGCCGTCTATTTGTATGTGAGCAACTGCTTCAAAGACAAAATCGTAAGGGGTTTTTACATCGAATCGTAACCGGTGATGAAAAGTGGGTTCGATACGATAATCCTAAACGCAGAAAATCATGGGGAAAGCCCGGGCATGCTTCTTCGTCGACGGCAAAACCGAATATTCACGGCGCCAAGGTTATGATTTGTATTTGGTGCGATCAGCTCGGAGTGATTTACTACGAGCTCTTAAAACCGGGTGAAACCATCACAGGAGATCGCTACCGAACGCAACTGATGCGCCTTAGTCGCGCGCTAAAAGAAAAGCGGCCACAATATCAAGAGCGACATGACAAAGTCGTCCTCCAACACGACAATGCTCGGCCTCACGTCGCAAAAGTGGTCAAAAAGTACCTGGAAACGCTGAAATGGGAAGTCTTGCCCCACCCGCCGTATTCCCCAGATGTCGCCCCTTCTGACTTCCACCTATTCCGTTCGATGGCACACGGCCTGGCAGATCAACATTTTCAATCCTTCGAAGAATTGGAAAAATGGATTGCTTCATGGATAGCGTCAAAAGAGGACTCCTTTTTTCGAGCCGGGATCCGAAAATTGCCGGAAAGATGGGAGAAAGTTGTCGCTAGCGACGGACAATACTTTGAATAATACATCTGTAAGCACTTTTTCGCAATAAAGCTTTTAATTTTGGAAAAAAAAACGGCGGAAGCAAAGTTGTACACCTGATATATTATATTTTATATATCCATATAATAGCAATTTATTGCAAGTTATTGCCGCGAATTTTCTGCATTTAGTACTTCAAAGTGTCTTCTTAGTTATTAATGTTGAACTGTACCTCAACATAAAGAATATAAATTCTGAAAATTGCTTACATTTAGTGCCTTAAAGTGTCATCTTAATTATTTATGGTCAACTCTAATCAGGCAAAAATTAATTTAACAAATGCCAAGCGGACACGCGAATTTCGTAGCTGTTTTCTTATCTCAATTGAAATCTTTCAGCAAAAGGTTGCTTTTTTCTGTACAACAACTGTCACGACAAAACGCTCCGCCGAGTCTACTGCTGTCCAAAATCCAACTTTTACCGCTCACTCCTCGCCCTTTCAAACAACACTAACACTCGCTTCAAGCAGGACGCTGCGTGTGCACCAAAATTTACGAGCAAATAATTTCAAAGCAACAATAATAACTATAAGAAAATGTATAGCCTAAAACAGCAACAATAGCAACAAATATAAATAAATATTAATTTACATATCGCCAGCGTCATAAACACTTGGGTCCGAAATGGGGTGTTTATGGTGCGAACGTGGCAATAATGGACTCGCGGGCGCAAAGAGTTGAAGAGTTATTGTTGTTTTTGTTGTTGTTGTTGGGTCTGTTGTTACAGCCGTCCATGTGTCCGTGGCGCCATGGCTGAGCACAGTGTTGCCAGATACCTGAAATGACTTTCTCCTAAATCTTAAAAAAATACTGAAATTTCCTCCCAAAACTTAAAAAAAATCTCCTCAATTTTAAGGGAATTAAACTTCTCATAAAAAATAAAAATATATAGGGGAATTCTTTGTAATGTGCAACCCCTGCTCGATTTCGACGTTCCAGCAATCCAAGCAAAAAAATTCCTACCGTCATTTAAGGTATATATGACAACATAAATTTTAATGTGGTTTTTGAGGCAACAGACGCAATAACACGGTCTGGGTAAAAAAAGTGTAAAATTTGGTCAAGAAAAAACTTAAAAAATAAAAACTAAAGGTTTTTCTTGCGGTGAAAAAGTAACCAAAAACTTATAAAAAACTAAGGTAAATATCAGTGTTGGACTTAATTTTTAATGGTTTTTCATAATCCGAAATGATATCCGAGCATATCGTAAAAGAAAAAAATGTATACAATGATTTCCAAAATGGCATAAAAATGTAAAGTGCCACCTTTTTTTCTTTGTAAGGTGCCACCCCCTTTTTTCATTGTTTTGTTGTCCTATATCGGTAAAATGCCTTTTTGTTGCTCGGGACCGTAAATAAAATGAATTTAAAGTGTTCTTAGTAAATTTTTCTCTAATCCTATCATGAGGAATAAAGTTCAGTTCAGTTTTGTTTAATAATTTCCATATATGTAATTACCGTTTTATTCGTTACCATTCAATTTTCATTTTGCTATCGGTCATTTTCTATTCAATTCAAATTAAATTCAATAATGTTTTCTAAATTCTCTAAATCATGCATTTTTACTTGAGATTTCTACGTTTTTAGCGATTTTTTTTAGGGGGTGGCACACGGGTAAAAATAATTCATAAAAATCTTATGAACCGGGTTCATATAACCTTTATTTTGAACTTTTTATGAAAAATGCATACATTTTTTAATTTTTTCATAAAATTTATGAAGCAGTTCATACATGTTTATGAACGCGTTCATAAAATTCGTGAAACTTCGTTCATAAACCATTTCTTAAAAGCCGAATCTCACATTTTTGGTTCGGGTACGAGCCGAGCGGGCAGGCTACCATTATTTTGAACTTTTTATGAAACATTCATAAATTTTTTGATTTTTTTCATAAACTTTATGAATCAGTTTTTGAACACGTTCATAGTTTCTGAAATTCGTTCCTAAAGACAGACAAGCGAGAGACAGGTAAGCGAGACAGGTAAGTCGAATTCAATTAAATAAATTCTTTATATTATTTTATTTTTTTTTATATTATTTCATTGCTATTAATTGTCAATTTCTTTTTAGCAGTCAAAGATGCGGGTGGCGGCCATAAGCTGTTTATTATAAAACGAAAATTTATTGAATTTTTATATCATTATTAAAAAATTAATTATTAATTTTTATATTTAATAAACAAATTATACCAATGTTTTCAATTTTTAGGGATTTCGAATTTCAGGAATTTTTCTTATGAAAAAATCAAACATTTTATGAATTTCGTTCATAAACGTTTGGATTTATGAACAAGGCTTATGAATGCGTTCATAGAATTTATGAACGCATTCATGAGCGTTCGGTAAACCCGAAGGTTTATGAATGCATTCATAAACTTTTTATGAACGCGTTCACTGGTTCAAAAAATTTTGAATATGTGCATACAGTTTATGCACAAATTCACAAATTTTTTGAACGTTTTTCGTTCCGTGCACTTTACATTAAAAAATTTTAGGGTGTCGATTTTGAACACTTTGAGAAATTGGCTGTAAAATTCATATTTACGAAAAATTCAAATAAAGTGGATCTTGGATCATAGCTCTATAAATCCTCTTTCCAACGGTATATTAACATTGGCGATACGTTAATTTTCTAACGAGTTATGCGCAAAAAAGCTATGAGGTGGCACCTTACATAGAATTCCGCTATACATATAATTTTTTTAATGCATCCTTTTTTTTATTAACTCTCCGCTTACAACCAAAATATAACAGAAACAAAACATATAACAAATTAATTAAACAAAAAGTGCAATTTTTGGCGGGATTTCATTATGACATTTTGAAGGTTTGCAAATTTTTAACACAATGGGGTGGTTTGGCTATTAAAATAGTTGCCAAAATATGTTTTGTTGCCAGTGTTTTTACATCAAAATCCGTTATCCAAAATCTCTCAAAAAGCCACTAAGGATTCGAAAAAGCCCCTAACATAAAATATAAATCTCCCAAACATTCTCCTTAACAATTCTTCCTCCTAAAAATTCTCCGAAAATGCCAAGAATCTCCTAAATCTATGAGGAAATCTCCTGATCTGGCAACACTGACTGAGCAGCGAACGTAGACGGGGTCGCTGAAGTTTAATTAATTCGTTGCATGCTTACGTACGCACAAATGTTGCACGTGGCCGAACGCAGCGTGGCCGTAATCACAAAAGTTTAATGCGCCTCGAGCGGCGAGTTGGCGCTGCGAGTAAGCTGACAGCGAACGACGGGCGGATGGAGCAACAGTTGCTGCTGGTGGCGGTCGCGTCAATTGCTGCGCCGCTCTCACTGGCCACCCGTGGCGGGTGCGCAATTTTCCATAGAACAGCATTCGCAACAGAGACAATCACAACAACAACAACAACAACAACATTGACGCTCATACGTTGCAGCATTACACGGTTGGCTAAAGTTGAGCGGCTGCTGAAACCAAAAGAAAACAAAAACCTTTTCATTGGTTGTTGCTGTTGTTGCTAAAATTGCCAGAGCTGCTGTTGTTGTTGTTGTCTTCATTGTTGTTGCATTGCAATAATGACACAGACTTGAGACGCTCCGCCTACCAGCAGCCTAAGACATGTGCAACGCTAACGGCGCGGCACCGATGTTGGATCGCTGTGCTTGCAACTTCATCAAACAAAATAACAAAATTGATTAGTTTGTAGCGGCAACAGACAACGAACAGCGAGAGAGATTAAGTGGCAACTTTGCGCAGCAAACAAGCAATAAAACTTGTGCAACAACAACAAATATAACAACTAGAGAAGAAAGCAAAAAAAAAATGTTTACTGCAGCATTTGGTGGTTGCAAGCACCACCACCTAACAACAGCCAAGTTGTGGGTGCGGCGATGTGTTTCGAACGATGCGTACTGGCGAAATTGATTAAACACGATCAGCAGCTCATCAAAGTTGCCAACAACATTCGCCCACTGCACAGCAACAACAAAACAATGGCAACGCTTGCTGAACTCCTAATTAGTCGCGCTCGCCGGCTAAAAGTTCCAATGGCAGTTAATGATAAAAGTTTACAAATGATAAAAGTTTGCTCAACGCTGCCAGCAACGATGGCAACACGACGCATTAATGTTGTAAAAAACTAAACGAACATGTAACACCATAAAAAACAGACAAAACACACACTCACACACACACACACACATACATAAAAACATATGACTCGGGGTCAATCGTGCCCTGGAATACCTTCACCGGTGGCAGCGCGGGGATACCAAAGGACAGAGAAGTCTTCGGAAGTGGGATTTAGTCGGTAGAAATCCGGCATTACTCTGGAAATTGGGTTTTAGTATCTTGTCTGCTTTTAACTAAATTTTCTATTTTTAACTTTCAGGACCAAAATATGTCAGGTATGCAAAACATAAATGTTTTGGATCACAGTCTGTAGATTCAAACATTTAAATTTTTTTCTATTTCAAAGTTCTGAAAGTTCAAAATAGAAAATTTAGTTAGGAGACAATTTTTCTCTTTCATTTGATACCCATTTCTTCATCAATGCACAACCGCAAATATTAAAAAAAAATATTTGAAATGTGTATGTCCTTAAAATTTTAAAGTCCTTTAAAAAGGTTTTTGGGTCAGAAAATGAAAAACTGACTATGCCAGGATATTATAAATGACCTCTAGTTTCACATCTATATCAACATTTGGATGGGTCTCGGAAAAATTAAAAAAAATTTTCGCACGGTGTAATAAATGAAAAGTTGGTGTTTTCACTCCGTGCATCATAACTTTGTCATTTTTCTTTCAATTCTATTGATGTTAGGCTTAATATTTGCTCAAATAATATATCTTTTATCTTAGATTTTAAAACCAGAGGAGATCATTTATTTGATCTATAAAAAAACTATTCGAAAATGTATAATTTTTGAAAATGGTCAAAAAATTCAATTTTTTAAAATTTCATCGTCAGTAACTTCCCCAAATCTCATCTGATTTGGACAATCGATATATCGTTGGAAAGGTTAGTTAATTGCCTTCTGAACGACGGCCCACTTGTGTTAGTCGGATGGTTGGTTTACGAGATATGTGCTCATAACTGAAATAAGAGGGAAAAAACGTGTTTTTCGAAGATTTTTCGAAAACGCTTCTTAAGAAAATTTTTTGATTTTCAGTTTCGTGTTCAGCAGTTGAAGATTAGTCTAAAAAATACTTTTATTTTTAGGAGCATTTTTCGTATCGAGTAGTGTAATAGATGCATTTTTTGCATTTGTGCAGTTTTTTTCATTTTTCATGCTGATTGCATACTTTTAGGGATGAATAAAATAAATTTTGTCGAAAAATAGGTGTTTAGACCACTTTTCAAATTGAATTATCAGGTGTACAACTTTGCTTCCGCCGTTTTTTTTCCAAAATTAAAAGCTTTATTGCGAAAAAGTGCTTACAGATGTATTATTCAAAGTATTGTCCGTCGCTAGCGACAACTTTCTCCCATCTTTCCGGCAATTTTCGGATCCCGGCTCGAAAAAAGGAGTCCTCTTTTGACGCTATCCATGAAGCAATCCATTTTTCCAATTCTTCGAAGGATTGAAAATGTTGATCTGCCAGGCCGTGTGCCATCGAACGGAATAGGTGGAAGTCAGAAGGGGCGACATCTGGGGAATACGGCGGGTGGGGCAAGACTTCCCATTTCAGCGTTTCCAGGTACTTTTTGACCACTTTTGCGACGTGAGGCCGAGCATTGTCGTGTTGGAGGACGACTTTGTCATGTCGCTCTTGATATTGTGGCCGCTTTTCTTTTAGCGCGCGACTAAGGCGCATCAGTTGCGTTCGGTAGCGATCTCCTGTGATGGTTTCACCCGGTTTTAAGAGCTCGTAGTAAATCACTCCGAGCTGATCGCACCAAATACAAATCATAACCTTGGCGCCGTGAATATTCGGTTTTGCCGTCGACGAAGAAGCATGCCCGGGCTTTCCCCATGATTTTCTGCGTTTAGGATTATCGTATCGAACCCACTTTTCATCACCGGTTACGATTCGATGTAAAAACCCCTTACGATTTTGTCTTTGAAGCAGTTGCTCACATACAAATAGACGGCGCTCGATGTCCCTCGGTTTCAACTCGTACGGCACCCAGTTTCCTTCTTTCTGAATCATGCCCAGGGCCTTGAGACGTTTTGAAATGGCTTGCTGACTCACTCCCAACGATTCGGCAAGCTCTTCTTGGGTTTGGCACGAATCTTCATCAAGCAATGCTTCTAGTTGTTCATCTTTGAAGGTTTTTTCTCTTCCACCACCATGTTTGTCTTCGACATCGAAATCACCATTTTTAAAACGTTGAAACCACTCCCGACACGTTCTTTCACTCAGAGCAGCATCACCGTAAGTTTCTGAGAGCATTCGATGCGCTTCAGCTGCATTTTTTTGCGAATTGTAACAGAAAAGTAAAACTTCCCGCAAATGGCGAGAATTGGGCACATAAACGGACATTTTCGAGCGTGAATAATACGAAAACAAGAACAACTGTCACTGAAACGGCGATGATAATTCGTTAGGCACTGTCCACACTCACTTTAAAGGCATTACCATCTATGTATTTCAACCAGCCTCAGCCGGTACAGCCACCTATCGGAAAACGGCGGAAGCAAAGTTGTACACCTGATATTTTCTGAGATCGGAAGATATCGGAGCATGTAATTACATTATCCGACAAAGAAAGAATGCTTTGTAAAAAAAAAAATCCAGGAACATACTTTCACATACTTTTTAGATATTTTCCTCTAAGCTTTGCTAATTTTCAGATTTTTAATTTTGAAACATATTTTAAATTAAAAGTGAAGTAAAAGCGTCAGCTCTGCAAATTTTGAGAAAATATTAAAAGCCAAAATTGCCCCATCATTTTTTAATCTATGTTCAAAGTTTTAGTAACTTCTTGGTAACCATGTATTTTTACAATTTTTTTTACTCAATACACTAACAACCAGAAAATATGTGTTTACTTTTTTTGGGGGAAAAAGTTCCGACTTTGAGCAGCTTGCACTAATTATTTTTTCGCTCAGATTTTCTGGGGTTTTCTAAGTTGGAGTTTTACCTTTCAAATGACATCAAAACCGTTAAATTCTGAGACTATAAATTTTTTGAATTTTGTCTATGGAACGAATCACTGTGCAGTGGCGCACACATGATTTCTTTTTGGGGGGTTTGAGTAAAACTTTTGAGCCGAATACCATTCGAAACCATATTTTGTACTAGAAATGTTTTGTGTTTGGGGGTTTGAACACCCAAACCCCCTAGATCGAACCAATATGAATCCATCCATCCATCCAATATGAAACATGTCCGTGAGCAAGCAGTTGGCTAAGCTATAAAGCACGCTCAAAGAACCAAAGGTGCGTTCTATATGTTTGGATCACTGCAATGTGCTTTTTCGAATACTTCTTGTATTTTTTTGTTTTGAGAAGTTGTTTATTCTCATCATTTTATATATTAAATTTAATTTAATTCAATATTTTTAGGATGTGCCAATGGTTTTTTTAGTACGAAAAAGAATTAAAAGCCAAAACGAGTGCGAAACTTTATCACTGCTTAAACCGTTGTGATCCCTATAACCCCTACATTCTGCTCCAATAATTGTCATTGGTTGTCTGTGTGTGTGTGTGTGACACAACACATATGAAGACCAATGTGACTAGACGACTGTATCTGAACTACAACTTCTTTTCTTTCTCATTATGTCTGATAGACAGAGAGGTTGTTGAGTATTTCTGAAGCCACAGATATGAGCAGAAAATATGGACTAATCTATATCCCAAATACATCCGCAATCTGAAGACAGCATACACCCATGCACCCCAACAAAAACAAAAAAACCAACACTCACCTTTAAACTAACGAATTGCTATCGCCATAACAAACAAACGCACACTTTACACACACATGCGCCCACAAAGAATTGCAAATCAAAGTAAAGCCAAACAATTTTTGGAAAACTCAGCGAACCAGAAAATGCGTTCGACCAAAGCGACACAATCGATGTGGCCGCCTGTCAGCTGTCGGTGTCATTTGTAGTTGTTGCATGTAAAGTCAACTGACAACAATAAATTTAATTTTACAATAATTTGCGCTGTCTGCCTTCAGCGGCCAACACCAACACCAACACCAACACACTTGGCTGCTGAGTGGCGGACGTGCGCTGACCGACGTAATAATTTTGCCATTACGAGCAAAAAATTATAAAATTTAAATGCCACAGCAATGCACAACGGGCAACACTTCGAATGACAATAACAACAAAAACAACAATATTACACAAACACAAACAGAGTCAGAGACATGTATATTTTTCCTATACATACACCCACAGCCACACACGTGGACACATATGAATTCATGAACACATATGGACACTGGTGCTGTCACTGCTGCTGGCAGCCATATTGAATTTGAATTAAATGTCAACAGCGATTTTTCAGCGCACTCAAGCTGCCACTGCGCCACCGTCACCGCTTCAGCGCTGAGGATGTGTGCGTGAGTGCAGCAATTCAAAATGCAATAATTTACGCAGCCAACACGATCGCCGGCTGTATTATTTGACATTTTATCAATGCGGCGCCGCACTCGCGCACTTTACATATAAACTTCAAGTGCATTGTTGTTGCCAATGCATAATTATCGCTGCTCGCTGCTGGCATTGTCGTTTAATTTATTTACGCATCGCGCTACCAATTTCCCGCCGCATTGCTGCGTCCACCGTTGGTCGAAGTGTTGCACATTCGGTGCGAATGTGTGTATATGTGTGTTTTTTTTTTTTTGTTTTTTTTTTTTTTTTTTCAGAAGGGAAAAGCATTAAAAGCCGGAGTGTGAGACTTTCACCCACTAAAAACCCTTCTATCTCCTACAGACTGCTACCAGGGGACGTCCTGTAAGGAATTACTTCCTGGTAGCAGTAGGGTGCGGCACCGTGCCCACCACCTCGGACTAGCTATTTTCCCTACGTTGGCGTTCTAGGACGCGGAGCGTTTTCATAATGCTGGCACTGGCCGAGCATACTGATTTCCACTTATACAAAGTGTCGCACATGTGTGCAGTCAAATTTGACACGGACGGACGCTCCCCAAGAGCTACGGTTAGTTCCCCTCGGACTGACTCAAAGCGCGGGCACTCTAACAGCACATGCTCCGCGGTCTCGTGCTCCGTCGGGCACTGCGGGCAGAAAGGATCCTCCTCGTATTTAAATCGGTGGAGGTACTGCTTGAAGCAGCCGTGCCCACTTAAGATCTGCGTCGTGTGGTAATCCAGTTCACCATGTGCGCGTTCTGTCCATCGCGCGATGTCGGGTATCAGCGCATACGTCCATCGGCCTTTGCTGGATTGGCTCCATCTTCGCTGCCAGTCTTTAATCGTGATACTCCTTTCTGCGGCTTTGGTGGCGCTCGTGTGTTTTGTTGTTGCAGCATATAGCCGTCGCATTTCGACAGCCAGCAGGTCGATGGGTGGCATGTTTGCGATGACCCCGATCGCATCGTCCGACACGGTTCGGAAAGCGCTGGCTACACGTAGCGCACTCAGTCTATATACCGATCTGATGCCTTTCGTGTACTCTTTTGTGTGTACTGCATCCGCCCAGACTGGCGCTGCGTACAGTATTACTGACGCCGTGACTCTTGAAAGGAGTTTCCGTCTGCTGGTGCGCGGGCCCCCTACGTTGGGCATCATACGTGTCAGTGCGCCGTTTACTCTTATTGCTTTTTCGCACACTGTTTTTAGGTGCTCCTTGAAGGTCATTTTGGTGTCAATGATGACCCCCAAGTACCGAAGGTAAGGCTGGGACGTGATTTCGTGATCACCAACCGTTATGGTGAGCACCTCGGTCACCTTTCTGGTGCTGAGCAGCACTGCCTCTGTTTTATGGGCCGCCAACTCCAGTTTCGCGCCAATGAGCCATTGCTTCACTCGAGCTATCGCATCATTGCAGTTTCTCTGCAACGTGTCAGTGTGTTTCGCAACTGCCACAATCGCTATGTCGTCTGCGTAGCCGACGATCTTCACCTCTGTTGGCAGCTCGAGGCTGAGCACGCCGTCGTACATGACGTTCCACAGTGTTGGGCCAAGCACCGAGCCTTGTGGAACGCCACCGGAGACTACATACTGTTGCACACCCACGTCCGTGTCGTACAGCAGCAGCCTGTTGCGAAAATAGCTGGCGATGATTCGCTGGAGGTACACCGGAACCTTGAAAGTTCGCAGCGCTTCCATGATGCGGCCCCAGTTTGCCGAATTGAAGGCGTTCTTAATGTCCAGTGTGATGACGGCGCAGTACTTTTTTGTTCCCCCCCGCCACCTTTTTCCGCGCGTGGCCTCGCGAGCTATGCCCATTACTTTCTGTATGGCGTCGACCGTAGAGCGCATTTTGCGAAAACCGTATTGGTGCGTCGATAGCCCGCCTGGTTGTTCCAATATGCTTTGCAGTCTGTCGCATATTATCCGCTCTAGCACCTTGCCTATTGTGTCAAGCATGCAGAGCGGCCGGTACGACGAGGGCTGATCTGGTTGTTTGCCCGGCTTGAGCAGTAGCACCAGTCTTTGTTGCTTCCATTTGTCCGGAAAGACACCCTCCTTCAAGCAGGCGCCATACAGGTTGGCGAACACATCCGGTCTGGCTCGCATTGCAGTCTTAAGCGCCACATTCGGAATGCCATCCAGCCCCGGGGATTTGTTGTCCGCTATTTTTCCCAGTGTCTGCAGCACTTCACTGATTGTCACCTCCGGGACGTCGCCAATATCCAGACCTGGACCACCGTTTTCTATGGCGTCATTTTGGGGTGGGAAAAGCGTAGAAACCACCTCTTTCAGCAGGGTTGGATCGCTCGGCTGTGGAGATCTTGGGCCTTTGATGCGGCTCATTACCACCTTGTAGGCTTTGCCCCATGGGTCCAGATCCGCGTCGTCGCATAGCGCCTTGAAGCATGCCTGCTTGCTGCTGCGAATCGCTACTTTTAGTGCCTTTTTGCACACCCTGTAGTCCTTTTGCAGCGCTTCTCTTGTTGGCAGGTTTCTTCCCCTCTGCAACCTTCTGCGCGCCTGGTGACATTTTTTCCTGGCACAAGCGATTTCGTCATTCCACCAGTACACGGGCTTTCTGATCGGTTTGCTTCCTCGCCTGGGCATTGCCGCGTCGCACGCTTGTGTATATGTGTGTGTGTGTGTGTGTGTGTGCTGTATTTGTTTATGATGCAATTCGCGCACAGCAGCCGTTTAGAAAATTATGAGCCAATATTTGCGCATCGTTGGCTGCGCTACAATTTCCGACAACACAAACACAAATGCTGGACATTGTTTAGGTAGGTTCGAGACTCGGAGAAAGAGACGAGATGCTGTGGTACTCTAAGTGAGGAGGTCCAGAACAAAATGCAATAATTCCCCCAGAACAATTTGTTGGATAAACGAAGAAATTTAATTGAAGTCAGTAGGATATACATACGGAAATGTTTCATTTTGGTCTGAACCATTACACTGCACAACAGCATGTCTGTTGCATGGAGTTTTTTACATGAATCTGAATCGTTTTTCCACGCTGTTTTCAAAACCATACTCCGTTTTTATGTAACAGCTCTAGTTTTCGCAAAAAATGGGCATGTCACTTTTTCGAATTTTCCGCGGCTTTTTTCCCGTTTTCGACTGTAATTTCTGAACCAATAATCCTACCGACATGATTTGTATATAGTTGCACTAACAACATCTCATGCCATCTTTTGTGACATTAATCAATTTTATGCGTTCTAAATTGGCGTTGTAATAAGGTTTCAAAGTAGGAAAATATTGAATTTCAAGGCGTTTTTTCTGATGGTGAAAATCGAACAGATGTTTCATAAATCCAGTTACGAAGTATATGAATATCTTAAGAAGAAACATCAAGTAATACAACACAGCCAAATGATTTGGCGGAATACACATTCGCATTGAAATAATAGCAAAAATGTACCATAGTCATACTTTTTCCTTAAAAAATTAGAAGCCTCAAAATATGCAAATTTTTTAATATTTTTTTTGTTTCGAGCAATTCAAAAATTTTTTGTTTTTTGCTTGTATTTCAGACAATAAATGGAACATATAAAAGAGCATATTTTTAGGCCCCTAATTTTTTAAGAAAAAAGTATGAGAAGTTATGAAAATGACTATGGTACATTTTTGCTATTATTTCGATGCGAATGTGTATTCCGCGAAATAATTTGGCTGTGTTGTAATGTTTGATGTGTCGGCTTTCATTATACACCTAACTCGTTAATTGATTTACGAAAATTGTGTATGTTTTTGACCATCAAAGAAAACGCCTTAAAATTACATATTTTCCGACTTTGAGGTCCAATTACCGCGGAATTTTAAAACATAAAAATAAGTTGCATCGGAAAAGCAGCCGTGCGGTGTTGTTAATGCGATAAGGTGAAAATCATGTCAATCGATTTTTTTGTTTAGAAATTACGATCAAAAATATGGAAAAATTAGAGGAAAAACTGAAAAAATGACATGGTACCTATATCTCATAAACTAGAGCTACTAGAAAAAATCTGAGGGCAGACTTGAAATCAGCGCACCCAAATTAGTAAGAAACAGTAGAAAAACTCCATGCAACAGAAAAAAAGGTGTTTTTTTGTTGTGCTGTGTTATTTTTGGTGTTTTATAACAATCGTTACATAGATTTTAATATGTAGAATTGGATTCAGTCAAAAAAACGAAAAACTTAAAAAATGGAATTATTGCGTTTTGTTATGGACCTCCTCAAGTGTTAAGTTGGGTTAAATTGGCTGCCTGTGCATTGGACTTGCCTAAAGACACATTTACGCAGCAAGTCTCTGATATTGACTGAACTTAGGTTATTCAAGTTGTTGAAGAAGGGTGATCCTGGGGCTTATCACCTTCGTTTTGGGAGAGGCGGGCAGTGGCAGAGAAGTTGACTTGTAGTCTCTTCTCAACTATGGCAATGGACCCAATAGTACCTGAAAAGACCTAATTTGTACTCTTCTAAACGATAGAAGTGTTTGAATGCGCCTGGGATTCTAAGCGTTGCTTTCTTCAATCTCTTCACCTTCCTAACCTGAACGATTCATGAACTTTTACAATTTGGATAAGTCATGGCATTGATTTTGTCTTTACTCCACAGCTGAGTGCTTTTTGGTACTCCAGGATTCAGATTATTTCGGAGGTCGCACAGTGCTTCGAGAGTGGACAAAAATAAGAAAAAAAATTATCGCAGATTTTTAAGAAAATAGTATCATGTTAAAGGTAATTGTTTAATGAAGCTGGATCCAAAATACTTTATCGACAAATTGTCGAGATTAGGAGATACAGCTTGTCAAAGTCGGATATATTAAAAAAAAAATGTATGAAGAGGAAGAATGAAATGAAGCACCTAACTTGTATAAAAAAATTGTAAATAGGCTACTAATTTCTTTTAATATTAAATCTACATTGATAGGTTTTGCTGATCGGTTTTGTTTTTTAGTATAAACAATTTTTTTTGTACGAATTCTCAAAAATGAATTTTTTTTAATCAATGAAATTGAAAAATAACCAAAATTTGAAAGGCAATTGAAATCGAATGGCGTGAACTGGCATAAATCCTTTTTATTACCTTTTTTAAATGGACTTTCTTCTCTTAAATCCGCAAAAAATGCTGCGTCTTTTTGAGCCTTCAATTCAATTCAATTAAATTTTCTCGAAACTACTAATGTTGATTTTCTAACAGAAATCGCTTGAGTTAAAATTGCGACCAAAATATGTAACCAAGTCAATGCCACGAATTATGAATGTGTTTTATAAAAATAGGTTTGGCACGCCTATTTAATTCATTATGAGCCTTATTATCCAATTTTTTCATTTTTATGGAATTTGTTTGCTAAAATGTGATTTAATGTTAACATATTCTAAAAAAAGGAGGAATGTCTAATTTAGAAGAAGGTCTAATTTTGAAAAATTATTTCTTTCATAGTCTCGCCGTTATAAATTGAGCTGCATTGCATCTTTATGGCTGTGTCATCTCCATGTTAAGCTCTAAGGATATCAAACAAAAAAATTATTTCTTTAACCCTTTCGACCCCAAAGTTGCCTGAGATCAACTGCACCTATTTGTCATCTTATAGCAAAAGCTACGATTGATTTATGGGTTTCATTTAAGTAAGCACCAACAAATTAATATTTTTAGAAGTGAATTCAAAGCAAATTACAAACATTTTACTGTTATCCCCAAAATAATTTCCAATAATTTGCAGTGATATCAGGGAAAGTTTGTGTTCTAATTGAAGTCTACAAATTGGGCGAGTTTGATCGAAACCCTGTTTCTTTAATAATGGTTCAATTACAATGGTACAATTTTTCATTAACCCTTTCGACCCCAAAGTTGCCTGGGAGCAACTTCACCTATTTGTCATCTTATAGCAAAAGCTACGATTGATTTATGGGTTTCATTTAAGTAGGCACCAACAAATTAATATTTTTAGAAGTGAATTCAAAGCAGATTACAAAAATTTTACTGTTATCCCCAAAATAATTTCCAATAATTTGCAGTGATATCAGGGAAAGTTTGTGTTCTAATTGAAGTCTACGAATTGGGCGAGTTTGATCAAAACCCTGTTTCTTTAATAATGGTTAAACAAAATCAAATAGTGATAATTTTGTATTTTCCCATAAATATTATATAATTTTTCTGTAATTAAAAAATATTGATACAAAATGTATTTAACCCGTTTTAAGCTAAAATTGTTCAAAAGTAAACTAGCTATAGAACTCTAGCAAAGAGGCGTGGCGACTTTAAATGTGGTGTGCACACTTCTTAGGCAAATGTTTCATGATTTAAATACCAAAAAGTAATATCGAGACACAGGGTAAAATTCGGGCTCGAAAGGATTAAGCAACTTCGCCCCCTATTTCCACTCTTTAAAGGCTTTTATATATACAAAATTTTCAAACAATCCGACCGAAAAACAACGTCCGTCCATATGAGCTTCACCACCCTCTTTTCCCCATTTCAAGGTCGACGTCGCTGAAATCGCTTCTTTTTAAAAAAGAAAATTTTAAAAAAAATTCAACTTTTGACCAAATTTCATCATTATAGCTCCAGTGGTTTGGGCTCGGTGATGATAAAATAATATATAGCCATATATATTCGATTTTTTAAACTGTATATTTTTTTGGAAACGAACAAAATGTTTGTAGTCAGCAGCCCAAAATGACTTGGACTGCAAATTTTCAGCGAATTTCACGTATTCCTTCTATTTTTGCCCCAATTTTGTATGGAGTCGAAGCACTGTGGGTCGGGTAGATTCAAAACAATGGACATATGTAATGTCTGAGTGCTAGAGGACAAAAGAATTCGTTTGCTTCAAGTCAAGCTTCCGCTTTTTTTCTCCTTCTTCACAGATTAAACTGATTTCCAACTATATCACAAGTAATTGATTCCTTTGCTTATTTTTCTTTATTTTGTTATTATTTCAATACCAATCTTAATCTTAATCTAAATCGAAATCTTCTACCTACTCTATCAACTCTTAAAGCCAAAATAGCTAAAAAAAAAAAATTAGTTGCACTTACCAGCCATCACACAGGAAACGTAAGTTTGTGTTGATTAGTTGAAAAAGACATAAACGCGAAATGAAAGACAATACCATACAACAACAAAGTAATGCAAAATATCCCATACACAATATTCCACCACTCAGTTTCAGTTATACAAAACAGCCAAATGTAATACAAAACAATTTGTCGTGTATTATGTTACCATTGACTTTTTTCTTGCATGCAACTTTTCGCTATTCGCCTAAAGTTATGCTATAAAATGGCGCAATGTAACGTTGCAATTTCTATTTTTTTTTGCTTTAAAGTGTAATGCTTCACTTACATACATACTTGTCTCATACATAGGAGTACTTATATACAGTGGCGCACACAGGATTTCATTTTGAAGGGTTTTGCGTGCAACTTTTGAGCCCAATTCCATTCGTAACCACATTTTGTACCAGCAATTTTTGTGTTTTGGGAGAGGTTTGAACCCCCTCCCCTGTGCGCTCAACTGCAGATATTTGTATGTATATGTTTGTTGTTGTGCTATTTCTGTTTGCAAGTTTATTTGTCTGGCGCTTGTTTTGCAATTTGATTACTTTTGGCAATTATTTCCACATTCGGTTTTTATCTCATTTGGCATGTAATTTCTTTCATGCTCTGCAGACCTCTGCTTCTTCTTCTTCTTCGTCTTCATTTCCTTTTTCCCCACATTCCGTTCATTACACTTTACTTGACTTCCTGGTTTGGCGCTGCTTTTTTCTGCGTCACTCATGTGCCCATTTCCGCTGGTCTTCTGCAATTGTTTTTCCGTTAGCTGCGATGCGGGCTGATACACACACACACACACACACACTCGATATGTGTTTTTGTATACAATGTCATTAATTAGCATCATTTCGCTCCACCGCTGCCTCTGCTGCCAACAGCGCTGCCATTGGACTCGCTGACTTTTCCGGCTGTTCGTGGTGTTTTGTTTTCTTGTGCTGTGCTCTCGGTTCGTTGGCGTTTTCTTGTTTGCTGATAGACATCTCGGAGCCGCATGATTTACAAACGTGAAATTTTTATCTGCGCTTGCCGCTCCTCCTCGCCCGTGTCCTTTATTTCACATACAATTACATGGCAATGAAAAGGACGCAGGCAGGCAGACACGGCGCAGCGTAGAGGTGGCGCACATGTGGCGCAATGTGTTGAAAGCATATCTCATGGCTTGGCATATTTTGTGTCTAATTGGAAATGTCACAATTTGTTTTATTTATGCTAAATTGGATTTTTCGGCTATGGCGCAATGCGTCGCTGTTTCGTACATAATTTCCATTAGTCGATAAATAAACACAACGATTTTTATGACATGTGTGAGTAGCTGTGACTGTGCACAGTGATTCGTTCCATAGACAAAATTCAAAAAATTTATAGTTTTATTGTAGAATTTAATGATTTTGATGTCATTTGAAAGCTAAAACTCCAACTAAGAAAACCCCAACAAATCTGTGCAAAAAATTCATTAGTGTGTGTGAAAAAGCTGCTCAAAGTCGAAACTTTTTTCGCAAAAATATGTAAACACACATTTTCTGTTTTTTAGTCTATTGAGGAAAAAAAATTTTAAAAATACATAGTTACAAAGAAGTTGCTAAAACTCAACTTCAATATAGATTAAGAAATAACGTGGCCATTTTCGCTTTTAATGTTTGTTCCAAATTTTCAAAGCTGAGACTTTTACATCACTTTTAATTAAAAATATTTTTCTAAATTAAAAATCTGAAAATTGGCAAAACTTAGCGGAAAATATCTAAAAAGTATGTGAAAGTATGTTCCTGGATTTTTTTTTATTTTAAGAAGCATTCTTACTTTGTCGGATAATGTACTTACATCCTCCGATATCATCCGATCTCAGAAACTAATTCTATTTGAAAAGTGGTCTAAACACGTATTTTTCGACAAAATTTATTTTTTTCAACCCTAAAAGTATGCAATCAACATGAAAAATTGAGAAAACTGCAAAAAAGCAAAACATACATCTATTATTATCGTTTTTATTGCAAAACTAAAGGGTCATAAGACAATTTTGTCCCGCAGATGTATTGGGTCGAATCACTGTGCTGTGGCGCGAACCCTCATTGAAAAGAATTTCAAGTAAGAAGAGTTTTTGTTCGGAAGTTTTTATCAGTTCTCAACAATCGAGAAGAGCGATTTATTGAGATCAATTTAACACTAGAATGCCCGACAATCTGATCTACCTAAAATGGCCATATGTAGTAATTTTGACTACATTATTGTTTACTGACTTTTTTTTAATTTTATTGGTTTTTAAGTAGCAAATATGAATAAATGCACATGAGAGGAGCATTTAGTTGTTATTTTTTTATGGTTTACAAAGTAAATTCGTTTAAATAAAATAGCGTACTTTACATATAAATGGGATAAAATGGAATAAAATTTGGAATTTGGAATTTTTTAATGAATTTTATGAGTGAATTTTGAATTGAAAAACTTGGGAATTGTCACAGCCTACTATGATATTATTTTTTTTAAATGTTTGCAATTATTTGAAATTTTCATATTTCGCAATTGAAGATACATATTTGTCTATTTATCAGTAAGATGTGCAGAAAATTTTATATAGGTAGTCGAAATGACTACTTTTGGGCATTTAAGGTAAATTTTGCAAAATTGGGGTAACAAATTTTTTTACAATTTTTTTGCTTTTAAAATTAAATTAAATTAGCTTTAAAAATTAATAAAAGTCACGTAGGATATTTTCTTAGAAAGCGATGCAACAAAAGTTATTTACAATAAAAGACCTCAATGTAGTCAAAATATCTACCTTGGGCATTCTAGTGTTAAGTTGTCTGACTACCAGTTAGAGGGTTGTTGGTTTGATTTTTTTACAAAACAATTCCAAGACCTACCTACCCAAAGACATCCTTTCTCCAAAATCAAAAAAAAAACCGATCTCTTTGAGTGCCACCCCGTGAAAACAGCAGCAACGCCTGTTTGTCGCTAACATTACCAAAGTATCTCGAATGCGCCAACTTTTATCTATGCGCAATGCACCCAAACTAGTCGACAAACATGGCGCCACAGTTGTGCCACTGTCGCCAACTGTTACGCAACGTAGAGGAAAAATTGCCGGCATTTTCACCTTTCGACTAATAATTTCTCCCAAGTTATATGTGCGCGCGCTGATGAGCAAAACTTTTCCCATTTGGCGCTGCGTGTACGTGTCGCCATCGCCAGATCGCTACACTTTTTCGCCCTTAATTTGCACACACTTCGTCCTTTGCGTCGTACAACTTGCGCTCACACACACACACACACACATACACGCAAAGGTGCCAATTGCAAGTTGGGCTTTCCGTTTCGGTTTCTCACACGGAAGCAGCAAGTCGGCGCACAGCTGCCGCTCAATTACGTCCGCTTGAATGCGTCGCGCATGCAGTGCGTAGTGTTGCCGGCTCGCCGACTCACCGTCACACTCCGTCAAACTACGCACTCAAATTAAGAAGTCCTTTGCAACAATTTCCGACAAATTTAATGGGAAAAGTTAGCCAAATGCGTCCGCCCGCGCCAGCAACGCGCGTAGGCAGCACGAATCTTCTGCGGTTTGGATTTGTTTCCTTTTTTGCTTGTCGAGTTATTTGCTGCTTTCAATTTATTAAAATTAGGCAGTGATACTTTCGGTTTTATTGGTGGCGCACAGGTTCGCCGGCATTGCATAAATCTTGCGCAGATTTCGTTTTTACGACAATCTGCTACGACGACATTTTGCACCAAATGAATTGGGCGCAAACAATTGCGAAGGATTTGCAAAAGTTTGCAAGCAGCGACTGCAGTAAACGTGATTAAATGCGACTACACAAGGCCTGAGATGGGCTTTGAGTGGGAGTTTTGGTTTAGGAAAAGAAGCGAATAAATGAAATGCGCAAGTTGATAGTGTGCAGCAATTTGCTGCATTAGAAAGGATGAGAAGAAGAAACGAGTGAAGCAGTCATGCGAAAAGCCGAAACTTTAATTAGTATGAAAATTCAGGATATGTGCATTTATTCGATATTCAAATATGCAGACAAAGGTGCTGGCAAGCAAGAAAACGTTCAATGAAAGTTGTGGAGGACAACATTTATTCATTTATTTATTTATTTATTTATTTCTTTATTTATTTATTTATTCATTTATTTATTTATTTATTTATTTATTTATTTATTTATTTATTTATTTATTTATTTATTTATTTATTTATTTATTTATTTATTTATTCATTGATTTATTTATTTATTTATTTATTTATTTATTTATTTATTTATTTATTTATTTATTTATTTATTTATTTATTTATTTATTTATTTATTTATTTATTTATTTATTTATTTATTTATTTATTTATTTATTCATTGATTTATTTATTTATTTATTTATTTATTTATTTATTTATTTATTTATTTATTTATTTATTTATTTATTTATTTATTTATTTATTTATTTATTTCCTTATTTATTTATTTATTTATTTATTTATTTATTTATTTATTTATTTATTTATTTATTTATGTATTTATTTATTTATTTATTTATTTATTTATTCATTGATTTATTTATTTATTTATTTATTTATTTATTTATTTAAAGTAATCCAGAAGATTAATACAGTTCGTACAAATTACTACAAGACGCACATAAGTGAAATATTTAAATATCCTAGCTAATTAATTCATTCAACAACAATTTGAAATGGGTTTCGGAATAGGAAAAATCTAAAACAAAAGAATTTGAGAGCAAATTGATTTCTTTTAAAGCTCAAAAAATTGGGGCAAAATTTGCGATAAGTGTCTAAGGCTTCGTGATATTTATCGCTTCTGTCACCTATAACACCGTGCGACAAAAATTAAAAAAATTTGTCATATGATTTGTTTTTTTAATGATTTTGTATCTTTTTATTATTTAAAATACTGATAAAATTCAAAAAAAATTCAATTCAAATTCAAATAAATTAGAATTTTTGTACTTCATACGAATTGCAGCTTCGGCCTTTTTTTTAATAACTTTCGAATCAATAAAGTTAGAGTAATGAAACAATGAAATTGACACGTGATCAAGGAGATTTTGGTTTTTAACATAGTTACTTTTCAAGAAAATGCGATGTAAATTTTCAAGGATATAAAGGATTCAAATTTTCAAAGGACCTTTTTCGTATCCTTTTTTTACAAATAGATAAAAAATCAATTTTATTTAAATTCTTGAGCCTTTTCTCTTTCATTTCATATACATATCGCTATATTTTAACGAGGTTAAGTATTTTTTATATTTTTTTTATTTTGTATCCCCTTAAAAATTTTTAAATCCTTTTAAAAGGACAAAGGATGTAGAAATGAAAAACTGAGTACGCAGTATTAGTATATTTTATCTCTAGTTTCACGCACATATGAATTTTTCCCGGTGCGAAAAATGCTGTCGCACGGTGTAACAAGTTGGAGAAGGAGAAGAATGGTCCACATCAACTATTAAGCGGGCACTAAATGCCCGAACCCAAATCGAAATCGAAACATTTTAATAAGACACAACTAGCGCGCAACCGCTTGAAGATTAAAACAAGAAGAAGTACTGCAATTTTAGAATAAGAAGAAGAAGAATGGTTCATATTACCTATTAAAAAAATGAAGGCGAATTGTTATGAGTAGCTAAAATTAATACAATGTAATGGCTAATTAAAAATAGAAGATTATTTTTTTTCTAACATTGGTCTATGTCACTTAATGAAACGAAAACTGGTATTGTAATGTGAGCCTAAAACCTAAAAATCAAATGGCCAACTAAGAGAGAAGAAGAAGAAGGTTGGTCCACCCTATTAAAAAGAGAAGACAAATTGTAATGTGAACTAAACTGAAATCTTCGATTGTTTTCTCTCCAGTTTTTTTTGACAGAACAAGGACTCAATCTTGGACCTAAATAAATAAATAAGTATTGTAAATGTGACTTAAGCTTGTAAAATATAAGTTGTCTTATTATCTTGTAGCTTAAGGATCTTGTCTTTAATAATAATAAATAAATAATAAATAATAAATAATAAATAATAAATAATAAATAATAAATAATAAATAATAAATAATAAATAATAAATAATAAATAATAAATAATAAATAATAAATAATAAATAATAAATAAATAAATAAATAAATAAATAAATAAATAAATAAATAAAAATAAATAACTAGCCGGGCCTTTGTTACTCCTATTTGAGTTCTAACGTCTAAAAATTAAAGTTGTGAACCACTTCTCAACCAAACAGGTTTTGAACTGAGACATCCATCTTTTTTGCGCTAAAAATTTTAAGTTTTGTAATGCTTGGTTCAACAACAAAAGTAGTCCATAGTTGAATACTGGTAACTTGCTACAACGTGGCAACACTGTGTAAATTCATATATGTGAGTCACCCGGTTGGCTAATCGAGAGTTACGCAACTAAGTTACGATCTCTTTCTCTCTCTCTCTCTCTCGCGATCAGCCAACCAGTGAAGACAACGTGGAAGACAGAGCATTAAAGTAATCATAAAACATCGAGGTCCTGAGATGCCATATTCACCGAAAAGGACCAACTACACACAAACTAATTTAGATGGGTTATGGATTTAATCAAACAAGTTTTGATCAAAAATTGTTATTCAATTAAATCAATCAAAATCAAATTATTTGAAAAAGTTTCAACCACTGAAGCAAACCAACTGACCCTAGCAAAAACATTTTATATAGCAAAAGGGTGAACTGTAATTAATTCTCGGCCAATGCAAATTTAACTAGGAATTTTAATTGCGAAATATTGGTTCAAGAGCAAATTTGAATCATTTCATTGAAAATATATGAACCACTGAAATGAACCATTTTAAAAATATTCGTGGTTCACAGCTCTGCTAAAATCATGAAAGGTTAACAAGAAGGCGGACTCTAAGGAATTCATGGCTAAGGCAAATAGCACTTGACAGAAGCGGAATCCAGTGGGATTAGCAGATTAATCTGATCCAAAAAATACATTTAATATTCGGTGGAATTTATGAATAAGAAAGGAGGTGATCTGGTCCAACTGGGAGGTAGAAGTAGAGAAGTAGAAGAACTTCGTAGACGTGGAAGTTGAAGAAGATAGGTATTGAGAAAATTTGACACTCTGGCACCCAGCGTAAATGCACTGGGCTTCCATCCGAGAGGTAGCGGTTTCGATTCCCACTCGATTTCCCTTTCTATCAACATTACTCAATCCAATCCATTGCCTTGTGATAAGTTCCCATACTCTACATTCCAAGCAGTTGTGATGAAGAACACAGCAAACTCTCATACCTACATAGTTGCCGTACGAGTGCTACAACAACAATACAATGTTAGTGCGGACTAAGACAAAAAAACGCAGTAATTATCGATGACACCAACCCTCTGATATCAACTCCTCCTACCTATTAGCAACGGTTATGCAGAGGGCGACTTAGCTAAGACACATTCACACGTATTCGAAGGCGTCTCTTCTAGAGGTCAGTACATGTCAACCCCATCTTCTGGGACTGTTGGCAATAGGCTAATCAACCATCCTAACCGATGTTCAATTGATTAAAGTAACCAACAAAAGCCATTTGCCTTCTCCAGGTCCTATGATCCCAAGCGAAGTGAAAAATAGGAAAAAAATTAGATCTCCAGCTCATAATCAGCCATATTGTGATTATTATTAAAGCCTCTGATAAGTTCTAAAATAAACTAAAAATCAAAATCCAATACCTTAACGACCACATGGAAAGAGTTATATCAAAATAGTCCACTCGAGCTGACTGCATGGCGTAATTTTAATCAACCAAACCCAACCATGGAAAACTCTGTTTTATATTTTTGTTTTATAGTTAGTCCATCGACTTTAAATGTTTCAATTAAACAAATTTTTTTAAACACATAAAAACTTTTATCATTCAAAAAGCCAATATAAAAATTAATAAAATGAAATCAAAATTAATAAATGAAAAAGTTTTATACTCTAACTGAAACTGACAGCCAAATGTGCCCACCTGCGGCCATTTCAATGTTTTCAATTATTGCATTGAAATCTATGTGTATGTGTAGGTAAAACTTTTCGACTGATAGCGTCAAGAGGGCAGTGGCAAAAATAGATTTCTATGAAAATAAGTAGTAGAAATTATTGAAAATTAAAAACAATCGGTTGCAAAGTGCAATTCTGAAACTCGTTTAATATTGAAATTCTGCCAAATTTTTTGAACATTTTTTGGGAAATTTCTCAACAACACACACACACACACACACAAGCACTCAGCGATTGCATGCTGCAAATTGAATTTTCTGGTTAGTAAAAACATTACATTAGAGCAAATTAAATGCATTTGTGGAACGGCGCTACGGAAAACACAAACACATACACATGTAGTGCAATCGGTTGCGCACGGAAAAGGGGGTTTTGGGGGTACAATCCTTCTTCGAAAATGAAATTCTGTGTGCACCACTGAGGCCATGGCGTAGGTATTTACTAGAGACGAAAACACACACACACAAAAAAAGCATAAATTGTTGCCTCAAAAATGTGATTGCAAAATATGAAAATGATTGCACACAATGTGCCAACCGAAGAAAGGCCCAACAAAATTGCATGTAATTATTTTAAATGAATCAAGCTGCGGCCGGTTGTGGGCCAATTGAAATGTTTAGCATTTCATAGAATATTTTTGCATTGAAAATCATACAACTCACTGTTTTCTAAGGCAAATGTACATGTTGTGCCCTTGTTCAGCATTGCTGTAAATATATTTTTTTAAATTTTTTTGTTTAGGGTTTTTGTTTATTTTAGGCTGATTAACCTCATTGGGGCTGAAAATCAGCGATTGCGTGACACACTACAAGGAAAAAATTTTTTAAACAATACAAAAAGATATGATATAACAAAATCGACAACATGCTGAGAATGGCAGCAATAAAACCAACAACACGCACAAAAAAAAAAAAACATAAAAAATATTGAAAAAGGATTGTGTGGCAAATGTCAACAAAATGCGTCGTAATCGCAGTTTGATTTTGCCACATGCCACGTGCTAAATGCCAGCATTGTCTCTACATGCACACACACACATACTTACATACAAACGTATATCTATTGTCTGCATATTTCGAATCAAATTTATGACAATGGCGCTTTTTGTGCTGTGCGGCGAATGCGTTGAATGGTGTCAACGCTGATGACATACCAGGCGCGCCCTGTTTTCCGGGCCAATTTAATTGCCATTAGTGACAGCCGCAGCCATATCCGTTTCTGGCATTGGCTGCTTTATTCTAGTTTTTTGTATTTACTGTATGTTTTTTATATTTTTGTTTGGTATTTTCCTGCACTCGATTGATTTTTAATAATATTTGAAATATGCTATACGACATGAACGACTAAAAGAAAAGCGACACTGGTAGCATTTAATTGCGCGCCGACACGACAGTCAAACAGCGCCAATGATCAAATGCCAAATGGCGTTTTTTGCTATGGAACATATTTATATTTTTTTATATATATTTTTCTGGCTTTAAGGTTTGACAATGTCATAATGCTGCCAATCGTTTTTAGTTTACGACTGCAGCAAATGCAAAAAGGCGTGTTCGCAGGCGATAATGTTGTGTGATGTTGACAAATATATAGAATTGTCTTCCATTTCATGTTGGTTTCTACTACGTTTTATCTAATTGGCACGCAAATGTTGAACATTATAAAAAAGTCATTTGAAAAATGTAGGGTAAGATGGGGCTATTCCCCGCGTGGGGCTATTCCCCGCACCACTATTTTCTCAGAAACGGTAACACTAAATCTCAAATGTGCAGTCTCATTGTATGTGTCATACTATGAGACATGTTTGGTTGGTGAAAGTTTTTTTTCCCTTCCAGTGACAGATCGTCGAGCAAGCCTAACGTTTTTTTGTACTCCTCGCTGCAATTTTTTCGGTCCACAGAATTTGAACTTTTTCTATATAATGTTTTATATTTTCATTTAAAGGTGAGTGTTTTTTAAACTAGAAGGCGAGTACTTTCGAGTGAATATAGAGCGTTTTTGGTTTTGTTTTGTGAAATTAGTTTGGCATCATCGAATAGACAGAGGCATACAATGGGGCTATTCCCCGCACTTTGGTATGGGGCTATTCCCCGCACCTCCATTTTTAGTTCTATGCATACAGCGTCATTTAGTTGTCATTATGCTTGACAATTGAGATGTTTTTAGTTTGTTCTTCATCGATTCACTTGGTTATTTCGCTGTTGTTGATTTTCGCTCTTTGTTTTTTTGTGTATTGTGAAGATGGTTCGAAAATACAAACGAAAAACCGAGGCGAATAAAAAAACACAAAAAATATTAAAAAAAAACAAGTTTGGATACTTATTTTCGAGTTCATTTGCTTTGAAAACGGCAAAATCGGGGGTGCGGGGAATAGCCCCATGGGGTGCGGGGAATTACCCCACCAGCGGGGAATAGCCCCACAATTTTCGATTTTGGGACAATGGCTGCAGCTCGTTACGGGTAAATCACACACTATAAGTAATGTAGTAACAAAAGTTGCGCGTTGGGTCCAGCTTTCCAACGATACCACTCTTGTCTCGAAACTCAATCCGAGTCGCGAGATATTCGGATTTATGCTTACATGCGGGGAATAACCCCATCTTACCCTATACATATCCTTGAAAGAGTTTGGTCTACAGAAAGCACAGGAAGGATAGCTTAGGTGAGGCGAGGTCAGGTAGGCCACGAATGGACACTGTTGGGTCTCTAGTGGCACCAGTTAAAAATGTATATCTTTGAGAGTGTTTGGTCGACAGAAAGCACGGAGAGGGATAGGTGATAGGCGAGTACAGGTAGGTTAGGCAAAGACCCTGTTGAGACTCTAGT
This sequence comes from Melieria picta, assembly GCA_964056695.1. Classification (NCBI taxonomy): domain Eukaryota; kingdom Metazoa; phylum Arthropoda; class Insecta; order Diptera; family Ulidiidae; genus Melieria; species Melieria picta. The sequence goes on along the minus strand of OZ057399.1, from coordinate 126,127,140 downwards.
GTAGTGGTATGGTAGTATGCTAACAGTTTGAACTTCTTAATGTTGCGGATCGACATCAAAGTGATTGGTGAGAAGGTGGGTATTCCTAGCAAAGTTTTGCAACGAGAAGCTGGGTATTCCTAGCAAAGTTTTGCAATGAGAAGGTGGGTATTCCTAGCAAAGTTTTGCAACGAGAAGGTGGGTATTCCTAGAAAAGTTTTGCAACGAGAATGTGGGTATTCCTGGCAAAGTTTTGCAACGAGAAGGTGGGTATTCCTAGCAAAGTTTTGCAACGAGAAGGTGGGTATTCCTAGCAAAGTTTTGCAACGAGAAGCTGGGTATTCCTAGCAAAGTTTTGCAATGAGAAGGTGGGTATTTCTAGCAAAGTTTTGCAACGAGAAGGTGGGTATTCCTAGCAAAGTTTTGCAACGAGAAGGTGGGTATTCCTAGAAAAGTTTTGCAACGAGAATGTGGGTATTCCTGGCAAAGTTTTGCAATGAGGAGGTGGGTATTCCTAGCAAAGATTTGCAACGAGAAGCTGGGTATTCCTAGCAAAGTTTTGCAACGAGAAGGTGAGTATTCCTAGCAAAGTTTTGCAACGAGAAGGTGGGTATTCCTAGCAAAGTCTTGCAACGAGAATGTGGGTATTCCTAGCAAAGTTTTGCAACGAGAAGGTGGGTATTCCTAGAAAAGTTTTGCAACGAGAAGATGTGTATTCCTAGCAAAGTTTTGCAATGAGAAGGTGGGTATTCCTAGCAAAGTTTTGCAACGAGAAGGTGGGTATTCCTAGCAAAGATTTGCAACGAGAAGCTGGGTATTCCTAGCAAAGTTTTGCAACGAGAATGTGGGTATTCCAGGCAAAGTTTTTCAATGAGAAGGTGGTATTCCTAGCAAAGTTTTGCAGCGAGAAGCTGGGTATTCCTAGCAAAGTCTTGCAACGAGAATGTGGGTATTCCTAGCAAAGTTTTGCAACGAGAAGGTGGGTATTCCTAGAAAAGTTTTGCAACGAGAAGATGTGTATTCCTAGCAAAGTTTTGCAATGAGAAGGTGGGTATTCCTAGCAAAGTTTTGCAACGAGAAGGTGGGTATTCCTAGCAAAGATTTGCAACGAGAAGCTGGGTTATCCTAGCAAAGTTTTGCAACGAGAATGTGGGTATTCCAGGCAAAGTTTTGCAACGGGAAGGTGGTATTCCTAGCAAAGTTTTGCAGCGAGAAGCTGGGTATTCCTAGCAAAGTCTTGCAATGAGAAGGTGGTTATTCCTAGAAAAATTTTCAAACGAGAAGGTGTTTATTCTTAGCAAAGTTTTGCAACGACTTAATATGTTGCATGTGAAGCTGTGAGTGAGTAAGGCGCAGTCTTGAGATAGCCAAACAGATGCAAAAAGATTGCAAGATTGGAACAGAAGCCAACACATGTATTTCATTTACCTCAGACAAGTAGCAACAACACGTTTGGTTTGATGCCACCAACACAAATTTTCAAAAATATTTGCTTTGATCTTCTCAAACTGCAGTTACAATTTGATTTGACTTCTTCTCTATTTCACTAACTTTTTGTAAAATTATCTGCAATTTCAAGGTTAAAATCTACACAATTGAATAGAAAATTTGCCATGAATTGCATAAAATTCACAAAACATGCCACAAGCCAAATCAATGCTCCAATGACTAAGCTGAACTCACTCACTCACTCAGCCACTGACTCTTTTCCACACAGGACCTTCTCTGTAGATCTATTTGCCTCTCGCTCTTTCCGAACTTGTGCCCACTGTCTGCCTTCGTGCTGTCTATTTGTGTACTTCAGGTGCCACAAAATTGACATATTTAGGCTTTGCAATTGTCTGCTCACTTATTAAACTGTCAGCCCACCACACATGTCTGTCCAACATACATAAAATCTTCTCTCTGCCCACTACACTTCACACACTCTTTTTCCCCTCTCTCTCTCTCTCTATCTACTCACATGGATCAACTCTTTTACATAAAATGTCCATTATTTGCGTAGTAACTTTTGAAAATTCAGCTGCAAAGTGTCACTACTGTCAATATGTTCCATTAAAACAAAACCCACTGGACTTGAGAACAAAAAAAAAATGTGGCATTTTACATTTTATTGTCATGGCAAAACTTTAAGGCCTCCAGCAACTCGAGCACTCAACCACTTCAACTAGCAAAAATATTCTGCATAAAAACACACACACACACACACACAAACACACCACTTGAAATTTCATTATGCAAATGTGTGTATGGATGTGTGTGTTTCTATTGCCTTACAAAAGAATAATGGAAGATTTTCTAGCAAACCGACAGCCGTTGTCCTTTCATAAATTGTGTAAATATATCCTGTGCGAAATTTCATGACAAAAGTTTGCTTTTAATTTGCCAAATACTCTAAAAATGAACAAAATATTCGCATGAAAATAGCGGTAAGTGGAAATTTGTCATCTCGCATGCACCACAATTCTTCTCTCTGCGCCCTCTTATGCTATGAGGTGCTTTGAAAAGTTTCACTCAATGACTAAAAAGTATTTTGGGAAATTATTTTTGTAGCACTTTAGCTTCAAAAAATTATTTAAAAGTAGCAGAAAGGAGAGTTGAAAGTAATCAGAATAGGCAAACTACATTTTTGATTAATGTACATAGAGCACATGCAAGGACATACTTTTCTGTTTAGTGGGTGATTGATGTGATGAGAAAATACTTAAGAAAAAAGAAGACAAAATTAATAACATAATAAGATAAATTAGTTTGAAGCAATAATGAAAGTATTTAAATTTGTTAAATAAATTTAGCATTAAGTATATTGTTTGTCCTTTCTGGGAGCAGTCCAGCAAGGACAGCACTCATACAAAGTATAGCAAATTACTGCGACTTGAAGTTCTCTGTTAAATCTACCAGACGTCCGAAGCAATCTGAGTAGATTCTGTGGTGCTAAGATGGTTGATTCTTAACACATCTGCACCAAATGTCTCAAATCTGATTCGAGATTCGTCGTCCCATGAGTCAGCAGGACAGTTCTATGTAACTTAAACATAGAAAATGAGCCGTCATTAGATCGACCAAGTATCTGCAGTCCCTGTTAAGGTATAGAAGAAACAGCAAACATGGGTCTCTCCAACTGCAGACACTCTCAGCCTACCATTCTCGATCGTGGATTCGTGGATAATTCAGAGCCATACAAATTTGTTCGCCCTCATGGTTTTATTAGATATCGAAATCTGATACCGAAATGCGGTTTGTTAATTTTTCACAAGAAATTATTTTACCCACAAAAATTTGCCATTTACTTCATTGTCAAGAGCCGAGCAAAAAAAGATTCCTACATTTTGTATTGGCTGAGCCAAGACTCAAAATCACAACACCCTACGTTGCTTATTCAATACACAAACCACTGAGTCTAGACTTTGTTAGCCAATACACTTCTCGCGCTTGGTTAAGCAACAATGCGAAGCCAATCACGAACTATTAAACATTACGAATATGTTCCGATTGCCCTTAAAGTGTTTGAGAAAAATCTTCATTTGATCTTCGGCCCGTAGGTGAATAAATCTCGAGCTGTTTGAGCTAATTGATTCCTTATCCAGTAAGGAACTCAGAGACGATGTTCGTATGGAAGAAACTGCTTTAGCGAAGCTATCATACGAGGAAGAATTCGAAAAGGATTCGTGCATAAATCCATGGAATGTGACGTGAAAAGTATAAAAGAAAGTGAAAGGATAATGTGATAAGGCTATCTTGCCTTACTTGCTATGAACTGTAATTGTTTGCTTGATCGGATAAAGAACTGGCGTATAAAACAAACACTTTATGGCTGCCATCAAAAAATCTTATTTATTTTGTGTTCAGCATTTTTCCCATACACACTAACCCTCAAAAATCAAGTTTTGTAGGACATTTTAGTACCAATTTTGAAAAAGTACGAAGTAAACACTTAAGCATATTTTCAGTTTTCTGAGCTTTGATGTATTCAAAGACCTATAGTAGAATTTTATGGCGATTATTTTCGTGGTACATTTTGTCCTTAAAAAGTCCTGTTTTACAGTACATTTTTGGCATTTTAGAAAAAAAGGGTCAAATTCACCCATACAAATAGGAGCTACAGGGTTAATATGCTTCACAAATATGTTCTTCGTAGTATTTTACATCAAATTGCTGAACACATCATATACCTAAAATGTGAGGTTACATGGTTTTCGTATGCCGATTCTCCATAAGAATGTGCAAAAAGGGGAAAACTTTGACCCGCCTTAAAAAAAAAATGCAGACGTGAACTTTCAAAACGCCGATACACGTATATTCTTACGTATATTTTTTGGCCCCCTCTACCAGAATCCGTTGTCAGAACCTTGTTATTTTTTTTGTGTTGTACAGTGTTATAATTGTAGAACCCTAACTGTAGAATTTATTGCAGAACCTGATAAAAAATAAAAGCAAGAAAGAAAGAAGCAATAGAAATACTAAAAAAATACAGATATTCAAAAATGAAAAATCGTCAAAATGACCACAATGGTCTTTCTAGTGTTAAGTAATTTCAAATTATTCTCTTATAATTTTCATTTATTTGGCAGATCTCTAGACTCGAATACACTTTTTTGCTAAACTTAAATTGGCTTTAAACTTTGATTTTTTTAACCAAACTAAAAAAAAATAATATCCAATTAAAGATCTCGCTATTTCACCCTGTATACTATTTTAGAACAACGACGCATTCAAGTCTGCGAACTTTGGCAAAACGTAAACAAAAGCATCGCTAGGCACTTGAAGTTGGTTCGTGCAACTACTTAGTGGTTGCTGTCACTGTTGTAGCTGTGGCCATCATAGCTGTTATTGTTGTTAATGCTCCTTGTTGGTATGTGTGTTTATGTGCGCGTGTGTATGCATTAATTTGGCCGTAATTGCCTGCTGAACTTATGCAAATTTGGCCAAAGTGAATTTTGTTGATCTTTCAGCGCGTGCAATTTGCTTGTCCTCTTGTCCTTTCCGAAGCTGAAATCGAGTTTGCATGAAGCAATATTGAATTGGGGAATGTTTATGTAGCACACAACTACAAATAAACCTGTTTGTGTGTTAATGTGTGCGCATGGATTGACAGCAAATAAGATTGACGCTAAATTTAGACACATTGAAATGAAAAATATTAAATTTATGTCAACATTAACGTAAATGTAGAGCAAACATTGCAGTAAACGTAGACTGCAGTGTTATTGACATTTTTTATAATTCATGTTATATATTTAGCAATTTTTTATACCTACACTTGACACCTTTCATGCGTAATTTTTTAGTATCTCTTTACTTAAATGTGCTTTCTGTGAAACGCTAATGACAACAAAAAAGCAACAACAACGAATCAATCATTTTACATACACAGCAAAAGGTTCTTATCAATCAATACCTAAGAAATTCATCGATACGGCAACTCCTACCAATTCGAGTGTGCATGTGAATGTGTGTGTGTGTGTGTGTGTGTGGAAGCGTGACACTGATCAAAAGCGTTGCGCAATTTGATGCAATTAAAGTGAGGCGTTTGATGTTTCAGTGTGAAAGAGAAGCTTTTAAAACACGCAGTGTTGTTGTAAAAATATACTCATGAAGTAAGTTAATATCAATAACGATATACAAAACACACACACATACACACATAGAGCGCACATAAATCACACCTAAAAGGCACATTTGAGATAAAGAGCAGCAACATCCCCTTCCCCTCCCCCACGCCCCCTTGGTGGCTCTAAAAGGCCACCAAGCAACGTCACCAAGTTGTGCCTGCGCCGCGGGCCACCAACCGGCTGCAACCACCCACAATTGTTAATAAAACAGCATTTATTGTTGTTGTTGTTGTTTGTTTTGTTTTACGTGTTTTTTTTTGTTGCTTTTGTGAGCCTTTACGGCTTAAAATAAATTCTCATTTTCATACCTTGACGCATAAAAACGCGCAAAAACGCATTTTATGTTGTGCTTCTTTATTTTATTTGCTCGCTTTTGCCGCGTTCCTGTTTGCCGCACATTAACTACCGTTGCGTTTTGTTGTTGCTGCCGCACCGCATCGGCAGCTGGCATGTTGCTTAGGTGTTGGCCACGAGGCCTCATAAATGTTACGCACCAACCTGAACAAAAAAAATCACACACACGCACACAAAGAAACATTGCACCAACCAGCGCAAACATTTTTACGATGACGTTTCAGCCGCACAAACATATTTAGGTGCAAACAACGCATAGGGACCAACGTGTGCGTAAATTGCCCGCAGCAAAAAGTTAATTATAAATTATATGCACGCTGCTGCCATCAACAACATCACCAACAACAACAACATTAACAACAACATCAACGCGTCCAATATGACGAGAAGCGAAACAACCGCAGCAAGTTAAACTTTGGGCCATCGCACTTAAACGAAAATGTGACCCAACTGCAATATGCATAATTCTTGCCGACAGCTGTCAAGCAATAAAATTTGTTTGCTTTTCTAGGCCTAATGGCTTTTCTAAGGTTTTTTTTTGGGGTCTCAGAATATTGAATAGGAGAGATGTGTGTGAACTGTGGGTCAGTGTGGCTTCCATATTGGAGTGAACAGGCTTGAAAACGAGCCACAACGAGAGAGAAGAGGCTCAGCATGTCTAACTTGCATGTCGAAAGAGCTGACATCTCTGAAATGTATGGTGAAACCCCTAGAAGAACGAACTCGATGCTCCAAATGTGCTATTTAACTAAAAAATGGGAAATCGTAGAGTCAGCGGCGGCAAAAATCTTGAGAACACTTTGGTGGATTGAGCACCAAAGAGCGAGAGAAGGCTGTAGAAACATGGAAATTCGTGGATCCATTCTACAGTTGAGATTTGCGCACACAAGGGGGTTGGGTTGATGGTTTAAGCCCCCAAAATACAAAAATTGCTGGCGCTATGGTTTCAAATGGAATCGAGCTCAAAAGTTGTATGAAAAACTGCCCACCCCCGCAAAATGAAATTCTGTTCTGTTCTGTCGAAAATTTCAATGAAAAATTCGGCTTTCCCGACTGATTTTTTAATGAAATTTGCTTATTTAAAAAAACAATATTTGTAAAATTTCAATCAAAAAGTTGTGTTTTATTGACTGATTATTCTTGAAACAAAATTATGTATTTAAAAAACAAATAATATTATATATTTTTATAATATAAAAAACAATTTCTAAAATTTTAATAAAAGCGCTGGGCTTTGTTGAGTAATTTCTTTCTTAAGTACATTTTTTATATAAACCCAAATGATTTGATAAAACCAAAAATTTTTTTTATTTTTTTTTTATTTTATTATATGTAGGATAACAATTCTGCTACCACAAAATAATTAACAGTTTTTCATTGTTCATCGACAAGGAGAGATGTTAGCGTGTCTTGCACTGACTTGAGCTTTCGATACTTTTACTCCTCGTATAAAAAACATTCTTGAAAATGTATAATTAAAGCAAAGAAGAATCAAATATATTTTGATATTTTCTATTAGGAAAAATTCTTCAATATTTTTAAGGTAGAACTGCTGTATTACACCGTGCGACAACAAATTTTACACACGAAAAAATCTATATGCCCGCGAAACTAAGGTCCAAATGTAGTAAAACTGCGTTTTTAGTTTTTCTCTCTGACGTCAGGATTTTTTTTAAAGGCCTTTGAAATTTCAAGGACATGTTTATTTCAAAAAAATTTTATTTTAAAAATTGAGCGCATTGCAGAATAACAGTATGGGTATCAAATGAAAGAGAAATATCCTTAGAATCTTAGAAAATTTAATGTTTTGGTGCAAAAGGACGAAGAGGTATTGAAAATGTCCTTGTAAAACTTTATCCTTGAATATCATTGGAAATTTTTTAGTCTTTAGTTTTTCTCTCTAACGTCAGGATTTTTTTTAAAGGACTTTGAAATTTCAAGGACATGTTTATTTAAAAAAAATTGTATTTAAGAAATTGAGCGCATTGCAGAATAACAATATAGATATCAAATGAAAGAGGAAAATTCTTAGAATCTTAGAAAATTTAATATTTTGGTGCAAAAGGACGAAGAGGTATTGAAAATGTCCTAGTAAAACTTTATCCTTGAATATCATTGGACATTTTTTAGTCTTTAGTTTTTCTTTCTGACGTCAGAATATTTTTTAAAGGACTTTGAAATTTCAAGGACATGTCTATTTCAAAAAAATTTCATTTTAAAAATTGAGCGCATTGCAGAATAACATTATGGGTATCAAATGAAAGAGAAAAATCCTTAGAATCTTAGAAAATGTAATATTTTGGTGCAAAATATTAAAAATTTAATATTTTGGTGCAAAAGGACGAAAAGGTATTGAAAATGTCCTTTTAAAATTTTATCCTTGAATATCTTTGGAAATTTTTTAGTCTTTAGTTTTTGTTTCTGACGTCAGAATATTTTTTAAAGAACTTTGAAATTTCAAGGACATGTTTGTTTCAAAAAAATTGTATTTTAAAAATTGAGCGAATTGCAGAATAACAATATGGGTATCAAATGAAAGAGAAATATCCTTAGAATCTTGGAAAATTTAATGTTTTGGTGCAAAAGGACGAAGAGGTATTGAAAATGTCCTTTTAAAACTTTATCCTTGAATATCATTGGACATTTTTTAGTCTTTAGTTTTTCTTTCTGACGTCAGGTTTTTTTTTTAAAGGACTTTGAAATTTCAAGGACATGTTTATTTCAAAAAAATTTTATTTTAAAAATTGAGCGCATAGCAGAATAACATTATGGGTATCAAATGAAAGAGAAAAATCCTTAGAATCTTAAAAAATTTAATGTTTTGGTGCAAAAGGACGAAGAGGTATTGAAAATGTCCTTTTAAAATTGTATCCTTGAATATCCTTGGAAATTTCCAATAGTTATTTTTTGAAAAAAATATATCTTAAGGACTAATATGCATACTACCACATCCTTGAATTTCGTCCTTCTAACTTTAACAGTGTTTTGGAATTTTTTGATTTTTGTCGCATCTCCAAATACTTAACAAATTTTGAGACATAAATTCTCTATTTTCAAACGTGTAAACAATGCTCAAACTCACATATGGTCACCTTAGCTGGTGTTATATGATTTGCTTGAAAGAAATCATACATCATACCCATTTTTTGCTCCAGACATAACATTGTCCTGAAACTTATGTATGCCAGATTTTACTTTAGGCATAAATTCCATAAAAAAATAGAAGTAAGATTAGGTTCTACTTTCCAATCTATTCTGATATCAGAGCGCCGCTTGAATCCCTCAATTTAACTGAGAAAAAAGTCTCCAAAAATAACGTCAACTTGCCCACAACTCATCGCTTTTCAACGCCCAAGCAACAACAAGCAATTTTACATTTATTTAATGCGAAACGGCCCACTCGCAATTCGCCGCGGCGCCTTTGTTGCCTTAATTGGCTGTGCAATGTTGAGCCGCTTTATTACCTGTAACGGCCGCCAACTCGACGCAATCTTCCCAGCTTTTTCCTACACACACACATACATAGAAATGCCTTTTGTATGGATCCTGTTTGCTGTTGTTGTTATTACTTGGCTGTTGGGTCTTTGGGCTGCTGCTGCAACTGAGCTTAATTGCGATTTATTGCTCGCATGTGCGGAAATGAGATTACAACACACACACACACACGCACAGCTGTGTCGTACATCAGCGCGCCTACAGCGAGCGGCCCTGTCAGCCTCTCTCGCGGAGCGAGTTATGCGTTTCACTCCGACTCTGGTTGGCGCTGTGGGCTGTTGTCTTCTTTGGGTGCGTGTGTGCCTTTAATTTTCATCACAGAAAAATCACATTCATTAGACACAACACAGCACAGCACAGCGCGCATGCATACAAAAAGCAACATCAATCTCGCCTCGTCTGTCTCGCGTTGCGGCTGTCGGCGCAGCGGCCTATCAACCGCATTGCGGGCGTTCGGTCGCTGCTGCATTGTGCGTTGCCTATACCGAGCGCTGAATTCCAGCGTAATGAAGTAACAGGAGCTGCAACAGCAATACAACAATAACAACAACAGCGCGAGCATCAAGCGAGAAATTAGAAATGACATTAATTTGCAGCGCACACGCCAAATAAGCCAACGAACGAACAGCAGCACCAAGTAGCCAACCAACCAACCAAGCAGTCAGTCAGTCACTCAGTCAGACGACGCGTTGTGCACGCGTCGCTGCATTGTCTGGTGGGCGTGTGTGTGTGTGCGTCGCTGCACTGTGGGCGTAATGACTTCTGCGCAACAATGCATTGTGTGCCTTCATCCTGTAGACGCGTGTCTGCATGTGTGCGTTAATTAAACGTTCTAGTTGTTGCTGCTGCTTTGCTTTTGCCACTTTGTTGTCAACGAGACACAAACACAAACGCACAGCCGCATGACGCATGGACGGACGGACAGTCGCATAAGCCACGCTAACAGTTTTCATGTCGCTCGCCGTCATGCATTCCGCTCGCCGTCGCACACAACAAAGCGTCGTAATTATGATTAGCACTGCCAGCCGGCCTTTGCGCGCTTTACGCCCGTCGCGTCGCACTATGGCCCAACGGTCGGCAAAACGCTGCAAAAATCAAAAATGTCATGAAAGATTTCGATAAAATGAATACACGCATCTTATTGAGAATTACGAATATGTAACTTTCATTAAATTCGGATTAGTAGTTTAGGAGGTAGAGCCGCTCAAAGTTGACAATTTTTCCACATCGAGAAAAATGTGTATTTTTTGGTTTTTTTTTCATCTTCAAGATTGATTTGTATGTAAATGAAGCGACCAATCGGTAACTTGTTGATTTTTTCTAAAAGGTTCGTTAATTGTTAATATAATAAAAATAAAAAATTTTTATTTTGTTTTAAAAGTTGTTCGATCTACCGATTGCTCGAAAAGTCTATATTTCGACCTTTTTTTCAACTTTGATCGAAAATAAAAAAAATATACCAAAAATAACCTCCGCGAAATTGAGGGTGGTTATTTATTATTCAATTATTTACCTAACTTCCAAAACTCAGCTGCCGCTTTTTGCCGCTTTACTTTCTAGAGCAATAAAAGTTAAACAACCTCGGGTCGAAAAACACGCAAGTATACGAAAAATCGCGCACATTTAGTATGGTCGACAACCCATTTTGTGTTGCTGGCATCTATCTAAATCTATATATCTAATCACGCTCAAACGGACTGGCCGATTTCAATGAAGTTTTCTTTGTTGGATTCGTCTTGAGTCAGTTCAGGTTTGTTCGAATAGAAAATTCCGGAAAATCTATTGCAAAAGTCGGAAAATCCCTCTCATTTTTGACCGTGAATTCTGAAAATTTTCAGACGATAACGTTGGAACCTAAGTCACACATCAATTAAATTCACTACGAACTTACTATTTAGTCATGTCCTTCGACAGAGGGAATGGGGCGGGTATTGGACAATGGGGTGTGGCACCGCCCATACATGCCAAATTTTTAATATAGAATATCTTCGAAATTGTAAGGTGCACAGCATTGAAATTTAGTATTGTGTCGTCCCATAGATGAGTCATTCTACTGGTAAGATTTGATGGGCGTTGGACAAGGGGCGTGGCACATTTTTTGTGACCCAAATATTTTGCTGACTTATATGTCGCACAGCAATGAAACTAAGTACGAACATACCATTTATTCATATCTTTCGACAGAGGGAAAGGTGCGGGTATTAAACAAGGAAGCGTGGCACCGCCTATTTAACTTAAATCTGGTTCAAGCGCAGCCCATTTCTTTACTGAAACTTAGCAGACTCGATTGCAGCCTCGATTGAGTTAATCAGAGAAGAAAGTTACTCCTACGGTACATAAAATTTTAGCACATGGGAAGGATTTAATAGAATACCAGTGCTTACCAATTGGGGAATTGTCTGAAGAAGCTCAAGAATGCAAAAATAAGGACTACAAAAGGTATAGATGTATGAACACTTGCAAAATATCACGAGCTAGACAAAATGAAGACCTTTTCAACATGTTAGCAGTTTCTTCTGATCCAGTTATTTCATCTATGAGATCTGTAAGATCACAAAAAGAACTTACAGATGCTTATAGCTTAGAAATGGTTTCATTATTAGATATTCCTTCCAGCGTATATAGCGATTTTGAAAAAAAGTAACTTTTAAAAAAAAAAACTTTTTGGAAAAAATTACGTATGAATCAAGAAATTATATTAATTTATTAGAAAAAATATTTAAAAAAAATTCATTTTTTAATGCAAACAAAAAAGTAAATTCATTGTAGTATGAAGTTTTAGTAAATCTTAACTTTGGCAACGAATTTTAAAGCCCCCTGTTACTGTGGCACCCTGTTTTGCTCATGCTCATTTTAAAGCTTGGATATTACACTTTCAAATGCAATTTAAATTTTTTAAATATCTTTATTGGTTCAGAAGTTATGATTTTTGCAACGAAAAATGGCAAACCGAGCCACAGTGCGTCGTGACAGGGCTTCGCGCTTAGCAAACGGGCTGATGAAATTTGCGGCAAAGAATTCGGCCATTGTTTCGGCCGAATGTTGCTCGCTTTTGTGGAATTAGAAGCACAGAAAATTGAGTCGTTGCCTGTTGGCCTGTTTGCGGTGGGATTAACCTATGACATGTCGTTTCGTTGTTTCACCAACATTTGCCTTCTGTTGCACTGAAAGAGTACACAGCGTATATTTATGTGGAATTTTCAAGCAATAAAGGGGGGAAAATATAAAAAAATTTATAATAAAATTCTAATAAATTCAATTTATTTAAAGTCCTTGGCTTTTTGTGTCTTTAATTTAAATCATTGACATCAATAATGTCTTTGTGGGAAAAGGAAGAAGATTGGCAAATCGTTGCTGCTGCTCTGCTTACTTACCTACTTAACCCATTAGCTTTTTTGTTGCCGTAGGGCAACATGCAGCTCTGTGAACATCCGAGCCCTTTATGGTTAAAGAAATTAACCCTCTAGCTCCCAAGTTTTTAAGCTTGTTAAAAAAATTACCAGTGATAGTTTTGTGGTGGTGAAACAATGTTTGTTCGGGGAAAAAAATTGCATGTCAATAGGAGGCGTGATAGAGGGTGTAGAAAGTAGAAGGCCTAGAGGCCTGCTTGGGAAACAAAGCCAAAAAAAATTCCATATGAAATTTTTTTTTTTAATTAATTTAAATTTTTAATTTTTTTTAATATATGTAAACATAAATAACGGGTAACAGTTTCAGTTCATACGCCTAATAGACAATAAATAAAAAGGGGTAGGGCTATGGCGAGGGGTAATGTGTCGTGGGGTAGTTTATACACTACTTTTGGAGGGTGTATAAACTAGGAAAACTGAAAAAATCGGGATAGGTGTATATATATGGAGGGGACTAGGACTAGGGGAGACTAGTTCTCTCATCAACCCCCATGGACTACGCCTTAGTATAAATTTTTGCAGTGACATGATCTTTTTTACATTGCGGTATATCAAAATTTCCGTTCAAATAGAAAAATAATGCTTAAATAGCGAAAAAATATCATCAATGACCGTTAATTATTTACGCTTTTCATCCCAAGCAGGCCTACAGACACTCTAGGCTTTGGGTTAGGTAGGAGGAGTGTAACAACTTTTTTCATAATTTTTTTTTTATTTTCTTAAAGAACACATTAACAGCTACTCACCAATAATTTTTTTAGTTTTATTAAGGCTCAAAATTAATTTTAAACGATTTTTGTTTCTCACACAATTTCAAAAATAATTATTTGCTTACTTTCTCACAAAACTTCAACTTTGTCTTACAATTACTGCCGTTGTCCATGTGGCAGCGTTAAATGACTACATTTATTTTATAAAATGGAGATTCCCCCTTTCCATACGTGTAAAATCAGCTAAAAAAAATCATAAGGTGTAATTTACAGAATTTTTGTAAGCTTAGGATGTCTACAGGCCTTCTTGGGAACTAGAGGCTTAACATTTTTTTGGTCTTTGGAATAGTTCAAAGTCCTAAAAGGAGTTTGAAATAAAAAACTGAACATTACAGTTTAAAATAAAGAATTATGCAGGTACCAGAAAATCTGCTTCATGGGGCCATTTGGCCGCATCGAGATTTGATAGCATTTTGTCGTTTTTCGTCCTTCTAGGTGAGGCTTGGCCTGTCTCTTTGAAGTCTGCCTCAAACAGTTCTACTTTCTTAAATCTGATTCGGCAATTTTATTATTCTCTAATCGCTGTATAATGTCAGAGCTACAACCACTAGTATCAATATTGGGGCCATCTGCATATCTACAGCACAAGCAATATCGATCTCCTCATTGCACAATGATTCGTTCCATAGACAAAATTCAAAAAATGTATAGCCTCAGAATTTAACGATTCTAATTTCATTTGAAAGGTAGAACTCCAACTAAGAAAACTCAAAAAAATCTGTGCGAAAAAAATAATAAATGCAAGTGCAAGAGCTGTTCAAAGTCGCAACTTTTTTCACAAAAAAATTTAAACACATGTTTTCTGTTTTTTAGTTTATTGATTAAAAAAAATCGTAAAAATTCATGGTTAGCTAAAACTTTTAATATAGATTAAGAACTTATGTGGGCATTTTCGCTTTTAATGTTTTCTCAAAATTTGTAAAAGTGAGGTTTCTACTTCACATTTAATTTAAAATATTTTTCAAAATTAAAAACCTGAAAGTTGAAAACTTAGAGGAAAATATCTAAAAAGTAGGTATGTGTAAGATTTTTTTTTATTTTAAGAAGCATTCTTTCTTTGTCGGATAATGTAATTACATTCTCCGATATCTTTCGATTTCAGAAAATAATTAATAAATAAATAATAAATAATTAATTTTTTGAGTACAGACCACTCCTATGTGCTCATAACTGAAAAAACAGGGAAAAACTCGTTTTTCGAAGATATGTATTTCGAGTCCGCTTGTTACGAAAATTTTTTGATTTTCAGTCTCGTGTTCAGCGGCCTAAAGTAAGTCTAGAAAACTCTTTTATTTTAGGTGCATTTTTCGTGTCGAGTAGTGTAATAAATAAAACGTGAAATTGTTCATCAGTTAAATTGTTTAGCTTATGTGCCCAGTACGGCCTTAAGGCACGCAAATTTATATATATTGCAATAAATTTAAATTAAATTATAATTCAATTAAATTTTAATTTAAATTTAATTTTTTGCCAATTTTTTGGTAAGTGCCTCATAAGAAATTACAGTTCAATTAAATTAAAACTAAATTTCAATTCAATTCAATTTAAATTACATTACAATTCAATTCAGTTTAAATTAAATTCAATGAAAACAAATTTAAATTAAATTATAATTCAAGTAAATTGTAATTTAAATTAAATTTTTTGCCAATTATTTTTGATAAATGCCTCATAAGAAATTATAGTTTATTTAATTTAAAATTAAATTACAATTCAATTAAATTTAAATTAAATTACAATTCAATTCAGTTTAAATTAAATTCAATTAAAATAAATTTAAATTAAATTTTAATTCAATAAAGTTGTTATTAAATTTAATTTTTTTGTCAATTATTTTTGGTAAATGCCAAAATTACAGAAAAAATTAAGAAATTACAGTTCATTTAATTTAAAATTAAATTACAATTAAATTAAATTTTAATTAAATTACAATTTAATTTAATTAAAATAAATTTAAATTAAATTATAAATTAATTAAATTGTAATTTAAATTTAATATTTCTGCCAATTTTTTTTTGGTAAGTGCCTCATAAGAAATTACAGTTCATTTAATTTAAAATTAAATTACAATTAAATTAAATTTTAATTAATTTACAATTCAATTAAGTTTAAATTAAATTCAATTTAATTCAATTAAAACAAATTTAAATTCAATTATAACTGAATTATACTGATATACTGAAATATATATTAGGTTTCACGCTCACACAGAAGCAAATTTTTGTATTTTAAAAACTTTCCCTTATTATATGATTCTAAAACTACATGGTGAACAATTTTTCGACTTAAAAAAAATGGGGCAGTAGAGGGTTAAATTAGGCCAATTTTTTTATTCCCAAAAATATGGATAATAATTATTTTATTTTTGGGCAATAACCAAATGTTCTGGTGAAACAACAAATGATTTACTTAACAAACATTAAGCTTTGTTGAGACTCTATGGATGACCCAAAAAAAAATTGACCTAAGTCGTCTGTGGTTTGTCACTTTCTAGTAGCTGACATTGCTGTCATCATAATTTTCTTTTAAGATTTGTAAATGTCATAAAGAACAAATTTCAGTTCTTTATAAAGATTGCAATTGGTTTGTGTTAATTTGCTGCCACATACACACACACACATACGAACGTAGATCCTTGAACTTCTCACTTGCATACTTGGAACACAAAAATATGGTTCAAGAATAAGTTTGCCAGATGATAAGCTCAAAGTTATGTATGTGTGTGTGTGTGTGTGTGTCCCTGCAAAATGGCAGTTTGCCTAAGATTAAACAGCCACCAGAGGCAGTCTCACCATTGCGGCTAACGCGTGTCACCAGCAATAAATTAAAAGCCTACATTGTATGCAACCAACAAAAAGTGTGCATCTAAATATAAAAAAGCAAAAAATTAGTGCAACAAATATAGAAAAAATTGTGCAATACACGAACAGCGTCAAATTGCCAGATCGGAGGTAAATAAACGCCATCGCTACTGGCGCCGTTTGCTGTTGCTGCATTGCTGGTGTTGCTGCAATGAAAACAGCCAAAACGGACAAATGAAAAATATATAAATCGCCGCCTGCCGATGGCAAAAAGCGACGCAACGACTCGCTGCCGAGTTGCCGGCTTGTCTATGCAAATTTTATGCGCAGCTGGCAACTCTTTATTGCTCGAGCCGCTTGCCAGCCACCGGTCGTTGTATTGTTTTTGTTGTTTTTGTTGTTGTTTTTGCTATTGGTGTTTGTATTTTTCGCGCGAATATTTGCCAAGCGCACTCAACCGAATACAAACCAATGCAACTGCAACTCGGACTGAGTCAAGTTGTGCAGACTGGCGTTGAGTTGAGTGGAGACTGGCTGAACTCCTTCGTAGACTCGTCTACGGTGGCATCAAGTGTTGCACTCTGCGCCACCATTGCGTTTGTATATTTACACTTCCACTTTTGCAGGCTGCGCATTGTGCACAATGAGAGCAGCGTGCAGCATGCAAGGAGCGAATCGTGAGGCCGCCGCCTGACATTTGCGCAAGCATTCATAAGCATAAACAAGTGCTTAATTGCATAGTAATGGCTCGTGTTGACAACAAAAAGGCATCAAGATACCAACCAGCCGAATGCGAGCCAGCTAGCAGAGCAGCTGGAGCGCGAAGGGCCGCCGAAGGCAAATATCTTCTGGATTAGCATAAAACTAAAGTTCTCACACTTGCAGACAAACAAACCAACGCACAAACCAACAAACAAACAACCAAGCCAACAAGTAAGCCAGCAGACAGCAGCAGCTACACACACACAAACACACACACCAACGCGCACAACAGCAACGCAACGCTCTATTAAGATTCACTACACAACACACACACACAGTCAGACAATCCACACACATAAACACTCGCATTTGCATGCACATTCGGCTTGGCATTCGCATAAAACATGAAATCACAATCTTTGTCAAGTTGTGCTGTGTCCTCGCATGTCCTGAATTAATGTGCTACGTGTCCCTCTTCGCCGCGCACGCACTCGATGTTGCAGCACAGCGTCGCCAAGGCAAGTAGCAAGTTTTTTGCCACTAACAGCAAACACTACAAGCCAGCTTAGCCACCGCCACCACTCCCCTTTCTGTCCCTCGCACCGCCTCCCTGTCTCTACTCGCTTCATAAGCAACACATGCAAATGATTTCAATTTTTTGCCGCCACTGCCTTTTACCCCTTGCCCTCACCACACCACGCCCGTTCCCTTTTCCCACACTTGCAAATACACCCTTCAACATGTATCTTGCCACATAGTTTTCAGCGGCGCTTTTAATTCCCCTCCGTTGCCGCTGTTTTTTGCTCCACTGCGTCCGTCCGTTCGTCCTATGCGCTGCCGTTGATAATCTCGCTTTTTGTGTCAGCCACAATTTAAATTGTCGCAAATGCTCTGCCGCCAATGTGTGAAGTGGCATTGATGAATTATGTTTTTATAATTACACACGAGCGCTGCTGATTATTTTGCAATGAATGCAAAAAAGAAAAGAAAAGCACACACTTTCACTTGCAAATTTAAATCTCATTCGAAAATTGCCCGCCACCAACATTCTCGCTGACATGGAATTCACCACAGTTTTTCGTGCCTGTGTGTGTGTGTGTGTCTGCTTCTTCACCACAACGCCAGGCAGCAAAATAATGGGAAATTTACAGTTACACTGGCACTGGCGAGCAGCTGGTTTTGCGTCTTGGCTGAAGGATTTTAGGCGCTCAAACGTAGGGAATGTAAGTTGTAAGTTGAGGTAAAAGTAGATGAAATATGGGGACAGCGTTACTGCAGTTGCATGGATTTAAAGATGGAAAACAGCTCTAGAGAATATTTTAGGGAATTTGAAAAAATTTTTGAAATTTTTTTCTTTAAAATTTCCCCACAAAATTCTAGATTTGAAAGCATCTTTAGAAATTTTTAGAGAAAATTTTATTTTATTTTTATTTCATTTATGGATTATTGAGACATTTTTATTTAACAGAATTAGTAAAATTTTATTGTAATTTCCTTCCTTAATATTTTCCTACAAAATAGAAAATTTCTTTCTAAAAAGATTTCTTTG
The DNA here is from genome assembly GCA_964056695.1 of Melieria picta. NCBI lineage: Eukaryota > Metazoa > Arthropoda > Insecta > Diptera > Ulidiidae > Melieria > Melieria picta. The sequence continues at coordinate 126,108,468 of OZ057399.1, read as the reverse complement.
TAAATTTAGCAACATCTCAGACTCTTCGGCAAATTTTTAGAGAAAGAAAATTTAGGAAATGTTAAGAAAATTGTATTTGTCCCTTCGTGAATTTTTTTTTAACAGATTATTGAGATATTTTTGTATAACCGAATTTGTACAATTTTATTGTAACTTTCTTCCTTAAAATTTTCCTACAAAATACATAAAAAATGCTGCACCAGGTAAGGAGACTTTTTTCGAGATTTGGAAGAATCTCGGCCTCTTAGAAGAAATAATTTAATAAAAAAAAAAATTTAGGAAATTTCAAAAATTATATTTTTCTGCTATTCGATTTTCTCAGTTTTTAGTGGATTTTGGGAAATTTTGTGAATAACATTATATGAAAAATTTTCTTTTAATTTTCTTCTGTGAAAATTACCCACAAAATGTGTCAAAAAAATGCGGCAGTGTTATCAGTTATGGCTTTCTAGATTTAGAATAATCTCTTTGAGGAATTTTTAGAGAAAGAATAATTTTGTAAATATTTATAACATTGTATTTTATTTTTATTTTATTTATTTATGGATTAATGGGAAATTTTTGTAAAACAGAAATTGTAAAATTTTATTGTAATTTCATTCTTTAATATTTTCCTACAAAAATAAAAAATATATATAAATTAAATGCGGCATAAGCTAAGGAGATTTCTTTCTAGATTTTGAAAAATCTCGGCCTCTTAATAGGATTAAAAAAAAAAAAGAATTATTTAGAAAATTTCGAAAGTTGAATTTTTCTGCTTATGGATTTTTCCAGTGCCTGATGAATCTTGGGAAATTTTTGGATAACAATTTATGGAAAATCTTCTTTTAATTTTTGATTTAATTTTTTTAATTTTTTCCGCTATGAAAATTATCTACAAAATGTATAAAGAAAATGCGGCAGTGTTATCAGGTATGGAAATTTCTTTCTAGATTTGGAAAAATCTCGTTCATCTTGGAGGAATTTTTAGAGAAAGAATAATTTTGTAAATATTTCGAAAATTTTGTTTTATTTTTATTTTATTTATTTATGAATTATTGGGAAATTTTTGTAATTTCTTTCCTTAATATTTTTCTACAAAAATAAATAAAATATATAAATAAAATATGGCACCAGATAAGGAGATTTCTTTCTAGATTTGGAAGAATCTCGGCCTCTTAAAAGGATTAAAAAAAAGAATTATTTAGAAAATTTCGAAAGTTGCATTTTTCTGCTGATAGATTTTTTCCTGTGCCTGATGGATCTTGGGAAATGTTTGGATAACATTATATGGAAAATTTTCTTTTCATTTTTAATTTAATTTTTTTAATTTTTTCTGCTATGAAAATTATCTACAAAATGTATAAAGAAAATGCGGCAGTTTTATCAGGTATGAAAATTTCTTTCTAGATTTGGAAAAATCTCGTTCATCTTGGAGGAATTTTTAGAGAAAGAATAATTTTGTAAATATTTCGAAAATTTTGTTTTATTTTTATTTATGGATTATTGGGACATTTTTGTAATTTCTTTCCTTAATATTTTCCTACAAAAATAAATAAAATATATAAATAAAATGAGGCACCAGATATGGTGATTTCTTTCTAGATTTGGAAGAATCTCGCCCTCTCAGCAGAAATTTTAAGAGATAGAATTATTTAGAAAATGTTGAATATTGCATTTTCCGGCTCATGGCTTTTTCCAGTTTTTAGTGGATCTTGGGAAATTTTCCCTTTAGTGAAAATTACCTACAAAATGTATAAAAAAATGCGGATCTGTTATCAGATAAGAATATTCCTTTCTTTCCTTCCTTTCCTTCCTTTCCTTCCTTTCCTTCCTTTCCTTCCTTTCCTTCCTCTCCTTCCTTTCCTTTTCCTTTTGAAGAATCTCGTTCTGTCAGTAGAAGTTTGAGGTGTATGAATCACTTTGAAGAAATTTAAAAATTTTTAATTTTCTGTTGCGGAATTTTTAGGGTCTTTAGAGGATTTTTGTAACTTCAATTGATAGAGCACAGATTAGATGGCTTCATAAATCACAACAAAACAGATCTGCCCTAAGACCATTGAGAGCAAACCCAGGGAACTGATCTCACTAAACAAACTCAAACTCTATAAAGATTGTCGTCAAAATCATAACTGAACACGGCCTCATAGGTCTATGCGCTGTGAAATGATTTCTGCAGAATCTACGGGAATGAAGACTACAAGGAAAATGTCCACACCTCCTCTGCACATGTCTTCACACAAAATTTGGATCCTAACTTCCTTATCTACTTAGCAGACCTGAAAAAGATATCGCTTAGTAATATTTACAAATTCACCAGAGTCACCAATTGGCTCTTTTCAAGTGGAAGCCTATACAGCAACAACATTTTAAGTAAAACATCACAACAACTGTACTCAAATAATAAATGTCCTTTTAATTCAATAAAAATGTCACAAACTTAGTTTGAGTTTGGCATCAGCTGGCAGCGCACTCAAACACACTCAAATACTTATAACAACTAGAATAGTCACATCCCCAACTCTCCAAAACTGTGCGCAGCACACAGCTTCGACGACGCCTGCGGCAGCGCCATTGGCCATAAGTGCCATAATGCAGTTGTTAAACTAGCAACAACAACAAAATTCCATTGCGCAAAACCAACAATATTAAATATAAGTAATAAAAGGAATAACAACAACAACAATAATGCTGGCAACAATAAGCAACGCAATAATAATGCATAAACATGAAAATTCAATTTTCCGCAATTTTCTTTTATAGTGTTTGTAGCTGCTTTTTGTTGTTGTTTTTTTGTATTTTCTGCTACTGCCGCATAGTAGTAAAAAAATGCAAGAAATGCCAAAAACAAACAATGACTCACACACACACATAAACACGAACACGTATGTGTGTATGTATGTGTTGCCGCAGTTGTCTTCGGCTCTAATACGCCAAGAAAGGTTTAGTTGGCTGTTGTTTGGTTGGCTGCTGTCGCTGCCGCAATTGCGGCTGAATTTAGTTGTTATTGTATTAGTAGTTTTAGTTGTTGTTATTGTTGGAATTATGATATGCGCAACGCGCACACCCAACACCAACAACAACAACGAGTCAAGCACATCAAATGCCAAAACTCAACTGAAGCTTTCATTCCCTCTCGGCAAATAGTACAAAGCAGCCAGAACAGCCAACAACAACAACAACAACCACAACAGCTTCTACATTCCTATCACATTTTCATGTGCATTATTTTCATAGACTTGTTTGTTGCATTTGTTTTAGTCAAGCACCCACTTATGGCATTTTTCATATGTTAAAATTTGTGAAATTTTTTTTATGTGTGCGCTATGCGCACTGATACACTGACAAAAATGAAATGAAAAGAAATCCGTATGCGCCAAATAATAAAACTGTTGTGTGCACTTGTGGCATTCTCGGTGCTGGCAACCAAAATGACAATGCGAACGTTGACTGTGTCTCCGCCTCCTTCAGTGCCGCATTCGAGCGTTGCGTGTGGCATTTTGGGATTTCGAAAATTGTTGGCATATGGTTTGTTATTTTGGGGTTTTGTTATTTTTGTGTGCAGCAACCAATAACAACAAACAAACCAACAGCAACTATCACCACTACTGGTGCTATTCTATGATAAGTAAAAATATTTTTGATGTTTTGGCACTTGGCACGAGTGACACGTTTCGGGGTGTCTGCCTGCCCGTTGTGGGCCTACAGACATTAAGCACATTGTTGTATTAGATTTTGGGGCGGAACGATGCGCAAAAGTGCGCCGTAAGTGCGACACAGTGCTTGTGTTGGATTTGTTGTTGTGGTTGTACAACATCTTGCGGCAGCTTGTAGTATGAAATTAAAATTTTAAGGCGTAGCACTAATAAAAATCATCAATCAAAAATTATATAATATAATTATAAAATATTTTTCTAAACAAATTCAAAACTAGTTCAAGGCTTCTATGTATTTACGCATTTTGTTTTTTATAATAAAAATTTAAAACAAAAAATTAAACTGGCTACAGACAATGAAATGAAATTCGGATTTTTCCAAAGAATTCTAACAACTTTTTGATGGGTTCTCGGGTACTTTCAAGCTTAACTCTGGACAATTAAAGGGTTTCAGTATAAAGTGAGCCTTTCTTGATGCCTTCTGAATTAGAAACCACAGGCAGACATCTTTCAATATCGATTTCATTCACTTTTCCATGGGACATGTGGAACTTTGAACCAATTTTTGAAAAGTTTAAGAGTTCTCTTGTAAAATAATTCACATTTGAAGTTGTTATCTGTTCTGGTTTAGAAGCTACAATCAATTTAATGAATTTGGAAAGGATAATTTTTCAACTTAAGAAATTAAGTTTTCCGCAGAAATTGGGAGATTTTCAATAATTGCTTAGAAAGCTGTAGAGATCTACAACAACAAAATGACATTTGATGAACAGGGTGATGAACAATTTCGATTTTCGATTTTTTTGGCAGATCTGTTTTTAAAATTGATTTTTTTTTTAGTTTTTCTTGTGATATTGAGGACTTTAAATCATTTTTGGAAAACTCGAGAAATCCATTATAATACAAGTCAGACTTCAGGTCGCTAACCATTCTGGTTTAGAAGCTAAGGGTTTCGACTTTTTATTTACTTATTTATTTATTTATTTATTTATTTATTTATTTATTTATTTATTTATTTATTTATTTATTTATTTATTTATTTATTTATTTATTTATTTATTTATTTATTTATTTATTTATTTATTTATTTATGTATTTATTTATTTATTTATTTATTTATTTATTTATTTATTTATTTATTTATTTATTTATTTATTTATTTATTTATTTATTAAGTAACAATGCATACAGACTAACAAACAGTAAAATAGTGTAAAATTAAATACTTATATTATAAGCAAATTCTTAAATTTTTAGATAATGAAAAATCAAAAAATTTTAGTATAAGTTAGCCTCAGTCAATGCTCGCAAAACTGGGGCAAATTTTGGTCAAAAGCATCCTTTCCCTGCCATTTCGTTATATTATCCCCGAAATATTAGGAACTTTTAGTCATTTTTGGAAAAGCTGGGAAGTTTCACACTAAAAAAAGCCACATTTCAAGTTGTAAGTCATTCTGGTTTAGAAGCTATAGGCAGTTTGATATTTTTAAAAAGGGGGGACTTTTTCCAGGACACCCTTCAACAGAGATTTTCTTAAGTTCTCCGCTTGAAATATGAAACTTTGAGCCACTGTTTGTAAGCTGAGAAGTTTTACTATAATACAGGATACATTTTAAGTCGATAATGGTTCTGGTTTAGAAACAAGAGGCCGTTAAACGAGTCTGGAAAAGTTGACTTTTTTCAATGTTACACTTTAGTTTAAATTTTCTGAAATTTTCTGTCATATTAGAGATTTTTAAAAATTTTTAAGAAAAATAATTCGGTCGTTAGCTGACCTGTTTCTGAAGTAAGTGTGAGTTAACTTAAAGTATATCTCTTGCCTTAGCCCTTTTTACGAGAAGTCGTAACCCTGACGGTCAAAAAAAATTTTGGAAATCATAAAATTTCCGCGCAAGATACCATAAGTTCAAAGCCCATTTTAAACCGCATTAAATAATTTATGAAATTTTCAGCCATTGAGTCGCTCTCTGCACTTATTTACTTACTTAACTGGCCACAATAAACCGTTACCGGTTAACGGCCTGGAACAAAAGTTCTCTCCAGTCGCTTCTACTTTGCGCCTTGTCAAGGAGCTTCATCGTCCATACGACAGACATGGCGTTACTTCTCTCTACACATTTCTACAAATTTTCAACATCCCAATTCAGCTATTATTTTTTTTTATTTGGCCATAAAATTAATCTTTTAATTAATTGCACATTTAATAAATAATGATTAAAAAAACAATAATAATATTTGTTATTCTATTTGTAGCAAATTAATTGTATTTACTCGACGCTCCATGGGGCGTATGAGTGATGTACATTTTTCAATTAAAATATTTTGTACATTTCATTAGCTCTGACACTTGCAGCACATCGGCAGCAGACATTACATAATTACATTGACGCCTACAAATTCCCCGCGTCCCCCGCTGCTCGCTCACGTTTCACGTTGGCCCCGAACTCGCATTTGCTGTCGCCAATAAAAATAAATAGAACACATTTGGGAGCAAATTAGTGTCTCGAAATGTAACTCATACGCACCGGAATGACCCCCGTATGTGTTGTAAAAACTCAAATAAAACGCAAACAATGCCAACAACAACGCACTCACACACACACACACACAGACAGACAGACAGACAGACAGAGACAAATATAAATGCATGCAGCAACGCAGGCAGCGCGCACATCATCGTCAACACAATACAAATGGCAACAATAACAACAACGCACGCGTCCCATCAGCAAACGCAACTCATCAGCAAAAGTCACGTATTCGTTTGCCCGTTCGCCCGCCTGTCGCCTCCGCAAACACACCTGCGGTCATAAAAAGCGAAACAACACGTCAACAGCGGTGACAGCAAAAACATAAACATGAAAAAAGTTAATAGTAAAAAAACACAATTCCAACAGCTACACAAAAAACCAAAAAAAAAGCAACAACAACCAGCAAACAAATGAAACAAATCATAAGCAGATAAGCTGCAAAATGTTGGCATTGTTCGTTGCATAACTTGGGTGCAATTAATGTTGTCTGTGTGTCGATTGAAAGCGACCCTGCAGTGGGTCGAAGGGGGGGGAAGGGGCCGAACAAGTGCGGTGTAGGCTAATGAAAATTCGTTGTAAGCCATATGTGTGTGGCGAACATTAAAACGAACGCCGAGAACCAAAGGACCAAAAAAAAAATAAAAAAATAAAAAAATAAAAAAAAGTAATGTAAAGTACACAAAAAAGCTTTGAGGGTGCAGTGAGTCGTGTTGCGTTGCCGTGTGACGTGTGGCACATTACAAAAGTGACTTTAATTTCATTATATGCAGCTGACAATAACAGCAACTACAACACGAACAACAGTAACAACAAGAAACAAGCTCGACAGCAACACAAACACACTCACACATACACACACACACATACACTGCAACGTCGACAGGGACAGCGACAATGTTGACCAGTGCCGCAAAAATATTAAACAAACACTGGCAAATTTCAATGGCCCCTTGACAGTTGTTGGTGTCAGTGATGTTGTTGTTGTTGTTGTTGTTTGGTTGCTGTTTTTTGTGCAGTTACTCCACCTGACAGTTGTTTCGGCTTGACTGGGCACGTGGGTGCGTGAACGAATAAGTACCACCTGTGGGATCTACTGCCCAACGCACACACACACACACACACACACACACGCGCTCGTTGTTAGTATGTTTATATGTGTATGTATGGTATGTGCATTTGTGTTGTTAATAACACGAAAAACATTGCAGCTGAGCGCACTTGGCCCAGTTGCCAACGACGCACAGTGTCGCGATCCCATATAAGCCGTGGCCAAAAATACTTAGCGTTGTCCTATTTCAATGAAACTTGGTGAGATTGTTTTCGTGGTGGAAATTAAGAAATTTGCAAAAAATCATTACAATTGGACCACTGCCTCGCCCACCTCCCATACGAAAGGAACTGTAATATTGAAATAACTTTCTTAATATTAGTGATAGAATTATGAAATTTTGTATTTGAGCTTAAAATAATCACATAAAAGCTCACACTAAAAATGGGCGGTCTACCTAAAAGGCTGTTTACGATACTCGTTCCACGATGTAATTTTAATTGGTAAGCTTTCTAAAACCTTAAAGTGGGCGTGGCAGCTGGAGCATATATGTATATAAAGTGGTCAAAACTTTTCCTTTATGAATTCATGTTTAATTTTTTCAGCTTGTGATACCATATTTTGGTATAAATGTTTAGATTTTTAAAGTGGGCGTGGCATTCTGCCTACTTTTGATGATACGAACAATGTGCCAACCTTGTCCTTTACACAGCTCATCATTTCAGCAGCTGCTTTGCCGCTACTTTCATTGAACGTCGGAAGCCATATTTCGAAAAAATCACAATTTTTGACTGTAGGTGCCACTGCAAAAAGTAAATGTTTAGGTGGGAACGCAAACTTTGCTTTTGTTCATGATTAACATCAACGTCCGTCTTATCTTTAAGTAAATTTATAAGAAAATCAAGTTTTATTGACCGCTTTCTGGATTCAGCTTTACGCCACACTTCGAAGAAATCACGCATTTTTAGTGGAGGCGTCACTAGAAAAATGCGAATAACAACCAAATAGGCACTTAAAGGCAAAAAATTACTCCGGATTATGTTAATGCATACTTTTTGGAGTAATTTAGGGTTGGAACTAAAAAAGTATTTTTTGACGTTTTTTAACTTTTTTCCACCAAACTTTTGGTTCTTTGTTAGAAGCAAACCGAAAAACGTAATTTTTCAATGTAACGGGATTTCACAGTTATTTCAAAACACAAACCAAAAAATAGTACTACCATACAGGAAAAATTCCAAAGTTTTATTTAATATATAACATGACTATATTAGTACATAAATTATATTTTTATTTGATTTTTCATTCAGCAAAAAGAATTACCCACAAACTTGGAACGAATGCGTATTTTTTTAACATCAAGTTTGAAGCTACATAAAAATGGAACGGAGTAGGATATTGAAGATCGGATAACGGATTTTTCTTAGTTGAGATATTATCTGTCGATTGTCATATTCATTTTAGTCATTTTGTAACATTGATTTTTACCATTTTTGGCCACACTCGCGACACTGTGCGACGCTGTGCGTTGACGGGCACCAAAAAAAAAAAAGATGCACGCCAGCGCGGCTTTTTTCATCGAACGCAACTGTACGCGCAATAATTTCCGGGGTAAAAATTAGTTTTTGTATTTTGCTGCACTACAGAGCGGTGCCAGTCAATTAGGTTGAGAAGCATTGCTGTTTTTTTTCAAATTGTTGTGGTTTAAAAATCTCCAAAAAGGATTAATTAAAATTATAAAATGTGCCGATGTGTTGAGTGAGTGTTGGGAAAAATGTGATGGGAAAGAAGAAAGAATGATGGGAAAGTGAAGAAAGGAGTGAGTAAAAAATTAGTAATAATACAAAAAAAAAACGTGAGAGGAAGGGACATCGATTAGGTTATGTAAGTACACCTAATTCTGTCTTTACACGGTAGATTGGTTCCAGGAAAAACCGTGTGAAAAAAAACGTGTAAAAAAAGACATTGATCGCATGCAAAAATAGGTGATTGGTTCCTTATCTCTAAAACCTATTAAAATTAGTGAAAAACAGGGATACATAAAATATATAACAAAAATAAAAAATATAAATAACTGAATAAATATAAAATATTTTTTGGCTTACCTTTTATCTTAATGCGTTAAGATTAAAATAAATGTAACATTGGAAAAACTAATTTGCCTATAAAAAATGTCTTTACCAAATACGTCTGATTGCATTGATAGTTCACAAAATATTAACACATTTCAATTGCTCTGATAAGTAAATTTGCTTGTATCCACAAAAAGGGAATTTCCCTAAATTTGTGATATGAACATATTTCGCAAAAATTAAATTTGACAAACAAAATTTAAGCCCAAAAAATTTTGAATCGTGCTAAATGGAATAAAATCGTGTAAAAAAATTTAAAATTATTTTATTTTCAAACCGTGTTAAATCAAAACCGTGTAAAAAAAGACCGTGTAAAAACAGAATTAGGTGTATTACGAAATAGGCAACAGGGTGCTACAGCTGTAGAGGAACTTCAGAGAGAGGGTAGTTTTGCATAGGAAAGCAGTGGCAAAGAAAGTGACTCCAAAAAGAGAAGAAAGAAAGGTAAACAATTTGAGGAAGGGAAGATAGAAGACTGAAAAACGAAAGAAAGATGGGGAACTCTCTATTTAGAGAGAGCTGTGTAGTGACAAAGAACGTGACTCAATGAAGAGAAGACAAAAGGCTAAAAAACGAAAAGAAGATTGAGACTCTCCATCTAAAGAGAGCTGGGCAGTTAGAGAGAAGGTGGCTAAGTGAAGAGGTGAAAGAAAGGTAAAAATTGATAAAAGATGGAGATATTTTCAACTAGAAAGAGCTGGACAATGGCAGAGAAGATGACTTAGATTAAAGAGAAAAGGAAGGGTGAATAATAATATTATAGGAAGATGGAGAGATCTCTGTCTAAACTCTACAGAGAGAAGTAATAGAGAAGGTGACTTAGAGAAGAGGAGAAATAAAGGTAAACAATTTAGAGAGAATAGGGAACTCTCCATCTAGAGTCGGTCAGTGACCGAGACAATAACTCAATGAAAAGAATATAAAAAGATGAAAAACAAAGGAATATTGAGACTTTCCATCTAGAGAGAACTGAGCGGCGGGAGAGAAGGTGACTAAGTGAAGAGAATAAAAGTTAGAAAATGCTAAAGGAAGAAAGAGAGCAAAGACGGAAAAGTAAGAAAAATATGGAAATAAAAATCAAAAACGACTCAAGTTTTTTCTTAGTTATATACTACAATATATAAAAGAATATTGCATATATGTAGCAGGGAAGGAATACAAAAATCAGAAAAAGAATAAGTAAAAGAAATGGATCATAAAAAAGGTGTTCAGTGACAATGACTATGAATCAGAATTAAAGTAATAGGAAGAGAGCAAAAGGAACATAAAGTGGGAACCAAACGAGAAAACATAAAACTGAATAAATAAGAAATTGAAGAAATAAAAAATTATAATAAAACAAATCAAAAATTACGAAACAAGTTTGAAACAAATTTTTTGAATCAGAATTAAAGTAATAGGAAGAGAGCAAAAGGAACATAAAGTGGGAACCAAACGAGAAGACAAAAAACTGAATGAATAAGAAATGGAATGAAATAAAAAATTATAATAAAACAAATCAAAAATTACGAAACAAGTCAGTGTAAGTGTTTAAGGTACGAAGCAGTGAGCACACATTAGAGGTTTTTGGGGTTTTAAAGCGCTCACATATTTGTTTATTTTAAGAACTGAAAATAATAAATATGGTTTTAAAATAGTATTTACCTTAAAAGTTTTGTATGGAACCTCTTTAAGTAAATCATTTGTGCACCACTGGCAAGAAAGTAATAGAGAGAATGAAAAACATAAAAATTAATTAAAATAAAATAAAATAAAATAAAATAAAATAAAATAAAATAAAATAAAATAAAATAAAATAAAATAAAATAAAATAAAATAAAATAAAATAAAATAAAATAAAATAAAATAAAATAAAATAAAATAAAATAAAATAAAATAAAATAAAATAAAATAAAACAAAATAAAATAAAATAAAATAATAATAATAAACAATAAAATAAAATAAAAATAATAAAAAATAAAATAAAATAAAATAAAATAAAATAAAATAAAATAAATAAAATAAAATTAAATTAAATTAAAAATAAGCCAATGTGCTGAACTTTTAAGTTATGAGATATACAACAAAATATATTTTAAATTTTCATTATCAAATTTCCGAGGGAATCTTCAATGGCGTAATTTCTCTTCAGTGAATGACTGCTATGCATGCAGATTACTTTCCTTTACTTTCCTTTATTGTGAATTGCCAGCTGCCACGGTCACCATTATGACCATTGAATTATTTGCATGCGCTGTTGTTGCATACAAACCAACAACACAACGTTCACCAACCATATTGAAAATCCCATTGCAGCTGTGATCCCAGGGCTTTGCATCTCTCTGTGTGTGTTTTTAATTTATTTTATTTTTCATAGAGATGCAAAGCGTGTGTGTGTGTTGTTTAGTTTTCTAATTTTCCAAAGGATGGGCAAAAGCGCATAAATTCAGCCGTTTCCTCCTCCAGCTGGCGGCGACAGAATTGAAAAGAAAAGTACTGAAAAATAGAAAACTATATAATAAAACAAAACACATATCAGGAGCACTCGAAAGGGAATGGCAAAACAGTGAGAAAATATATTACTTTAATCAATGATATAGAGGTCAGATTAGGAAAAAATTGTATATACAAGATTTTGGAAAAACATTTAAGATGCTAGTTAAATTTAAACAAATTAAATATATAAATTATTAGTTAATTAGTTCAACACAAAAACAATGTAGAAATCTCTTAGTTATGCTTGAAAGTGTAACCTTGAATTTAATTTTTCCAGCTAAACAGTGTTACAGGGGCCAGCACATTGTTAGCCATTAAACAATTTCAACGCTTCAACATTTGTCGTTCCTTTGACCAACGCTTTCCTTGCACACTCGCTGCTCTTTTCCTTCTTTGACTTTAGCTTTTTTCCGAAAATATTTTTTTTTTCATTTTTCTTCTCTTTAGTTACATTTTTCTTTTACTTTCTTGCTGGCTGCGGTGAAATTTTTCTAAAGCAATTCCGGCCAAATGACACTTTCTTTATTGACCACTTGAGATTTGGCTGTATGAGTGTGTATGTCTCACGCACACACATGTGTGTCGCAACAACAACGCGACACTTCATAAAATTTGTCACTGTCTGCTTAAGCGAATGAACTGCAAATGTGCAATTCAACTTTTTCTTTATACTTTCCACTACTTTTGCTTTTCCGGCTGTGCGCTGTGGCGTTGCTTTTGGCTTTGCTGACTTTATATGGCACTGGCTATGTGTGTGTATGTAGTTATTGTAATCGCTACTGGCGCACATGTGGCAGTTTGTCTGTGTTTATGTATGTGTGAGTGCATGGCTTTTTGGCCAACGAATTGAGCGTTCATGTGTAAAATATGGCCGGCCACTTGGCGCACTTTTTTCTTTTGCAATTTTTTGTCACACACAAATACACACACAGAGTGTCGCACATAAGTACATAGACGCATGCGACTGGCCGCAGAGCAGCTTCATAAAAATGTGGCAAGCAGCTTTTCAAGTGTTGCCACTTGACGCTTTTGCCTGCCAAATATTTGCCGCAGTCGCAATAAAACCGACTTCATTGCTTTCGCATATTTGCCACCCTCCCACCTCCCATCCTTTGGGCCACAATTCTAGTTGCGCCACTCGTTACTTTATTGCGCCAGCACAGTGGCTGCACTTGCGCGCTGCTGCATTCGTGTCTGTGTGTGTGTTTGTGTGTGTGCCAAAGTGATTTTTATTTGAATTAGTATTTTTCATCATTTTCAAAACTGACACTAGCAGACACTTGCAGGCAATTTTTTTTTGTTAGCGTTTTATTTTTATATTTTTTTGCACACACTATATTTTTCATTTTATTGCTTTGGCAATTTTTAAGGTGGCAATTTGTTTGAATTTATGCGAAGTGCAGTTTGTGCGATAAGAGCAAAAGGGACATTGCGATTGAGAAGAAGAGAGAAATATGCAATCACAAACAGGGTAGCCACACACTGAAGTTTAGGGGACCAGGTGGGCAAATAAAGAGAAAAAATATGGTATGCGGGGCGTTGATGGTCCTAGTGTCATATGTGCTCTAAAAAGTTAGATACGTGAATTCGGAAGGTAGTCCATAGTTTACATCGTTTTCAGATTCGTAATAATTGGCGAGTCTGATTTTATGCGCGAGGGAATCAAAAATTGGAACGGCTACTTGAAGTATGCGGGCGAAGCCGAGGCGGCCATTTGAATGATGGGAACAAATGCAGTATAGCGAACCCACATGAAAAAAAACAGTAAATTGGACCATATAGAGCTTATTTTTGTAAATCTAACAAACTAAAAATGTTGCCTGGGAAACGCTCACAAAAGGCTTGGGGTGAAAGTTCAAAGTTTTTATCAAAAAACTCAATTAATCTCCAACTGATTTACACGATATGGGTATCAAACGAAAGGTCTTTTTCATACTTTTCTATTAATGTACAAAATTAACTAATAAAAAGTTTTAAGCGAACAATTTTTCAAAAACGGATTTTTTTTCGAAAAAATCCATTATTAAGGTATAATAAGTTTGTTACCATATTGTAGCCTGTGAAATTTCCTTTACAGCGAAATATTAAAATGTATACTTTTGCTTTTTCTCTATATACATTTTTTTAATTTTTTCTAACTTGACTCTGGCTTACAAACAAGTTTAGAACTTCTTCAGTTTGTGAGATGCTTTAAAGGCAGTTTGGCAATCTTAACACATTGCACAGTGATTCGTTCCATAGGCAAAATTAAAAAAATTTATAGTCTCAGAATTTAACGATTTTGATGTCATTTGAAAGGTCAAACTCCAACTAAGAAAACCCCAAAAAATCTGTGTAAAAAATTAATTAGTGTCTGTGCAAAAGCGGATCAAAGTTGAAACTTTTTTCACAAAAAAATGTAAACACATATTTTCTGTTTTTTAGTCTACTGAGTAAAAAAAACTTTAAAAATAAATGGTTGCCAAGAAGTTGCTGAAACTTTCAATATAGATTAAAAAATGATATGGGCATTTTCGTTTTTAATGTTTTCTCAAAATTTGCAAAGCTGAGGCTTTTACTTCACTTTTAATTTAAAATATTTTTCTAAATTAAAAATCTGAAAATTGGCAAAACTTAGAGGAAAATATCTAAAAAGTATGTGAAAGTACGTTCCTGGATTTTTATTTTAAGAAGCTTTCTTTCTTTGTCGGATAATGTAATTACATCCTCCGATATCTTCCGATCTCAGAAAATAATTCAATTTGAAAAGTGGTCTAAACACCTATTTTTCGTCAAAATTTATTTTATTTATCCCTAAAAGTATGTGTTGAATACACGAGAAGAATTCCTTTATTAATAAACTGCGTAATATGTTATTGCGCAGGAATTCTGCTCGTGCGTAGCAAAAATGCATTGATCGTGTCCGATTGCGTTTGTTTATTTGATGCGCAATGCAGCAACGGAAAAGTCCCGTTAGGCCGCTCAATTGTCTGCTAACTAAAAGGATAGTTTGTGCGCTAGTCGCATGTGTATCCGTTGCCTTGCAGTTGTGTATCTATTGCGCAATGCGTAGTTGCACTTTACTTCTGCGCAAGAAGTTTTACTTCGATTCATTCTTCGCTGATCAGTGCTGGTGACAGGTCGTCAAATAAATAAGTTCTTAAACGAAATTAAAGTGTTTTATTGAAGACTAAATCCAACAGGTTATGGGCCCAGCTCCCGTCCACTTTGTAAATAATCCGTGTAAATATTTTTTGGTGTAAATCAGTGAACTTGGAAAACTTGAATTAATTAATATAAAATAATGGAGAAAATTAAAAGAAACATTAAGCCTTTCGATGGCGAAAAATATTCAATTTGGAAATTTAGAGTTAGAGCACTCTTGGCGGAAACAGATGCTCTAAAAGTGATAGACACTGAAGTGCCAGAAGACATTACGGACGAATGGAGAAAAAGTGAAAGAAATGCTAAAAGCATCATCATCGAGTATTTAAGTGATTCATTTCTTGGCTTTGCAAGTAGTGAAAGTACTGCAAGGCAAATTTTTTAAGAACTTAGATCAGATATACGAGCGAAAGAGTTTAGCGTCGCAACTAGCTGTGCGGAAAAGGTTGCTTTCGTTAAAATTAAAGAGTGAATCCCCATTATTAGGTCACTTTAATTTATTTGATGACCTAATTAACGAACTGTTGGCTTCGGGAGCTAAAATTGATGAGATGGACAAAGTGTCTCACTTATTATTAACATTACCACCATCTTATGATGGAGTTGTAACCGCAATTGAAACACTGTCAGAAGATAATTTAACATTGGCTTTCGTAAAGAACCGGTTGCTGGATCATGAAATTAAGTTAAGAAGCGATAATAAAGACACAAGTTCCAAAATATTGCAAGCGATGTGTAATAATAACAATAAAAGCTATAAAAATTTCTCGCAAAACTTTAAAAACCAAAATAAATTCAAAACTTTTAAAACAAATACCAAGCCAATTGTGAAATGCTATCACTGTGGTAAAAAGGGACATATAAAAAAAGACTGCTATGCATTTAAAAGGTTTTTGAGTAACAAAAAGAATGAACATGCCAAAGCTGCACAATTTGCAACTACTTCACCGCGAAACGGTTTCGCGTTTATGATAAGAAATGAAGCTGTAATTCCTACTGTCGGCGACGTGTCTTTTCTCCTGGATTCTGGAGCTTCTGACCACATTATTAATAACGAAAATCTTTTCACCGATTGTGTCGATCTGGAGTACCCAATAAGGATATCAATCGCAAAGTGTGGGGAATATATTTATGCTACAAAGAAGGGCATCGTTAGGCTCTGTGATGATTCTCAAAACGAAATTACCCTGGAAGATGTACTTTTTTGTAAAGATGTTCCACAGAATTTAATTTCAGTGAAACGGATGCAGGATGCTGGATTGAAAATCGAATTTGATGCAGGAGGTGTTAAAGTCAGCAAGAATGGTCAAGTTATCATTGATGGTAAATGTATTCATAATGTTCCTATTATCGACTTTGTTTTAAGCAGAAAAGCGTATGCATCAAATATGGTTAAAAATAATGGTTATCTTTTGTGGCATGAAAGATTAGGACATATTAGTAAAGGAAAGTTCTTGGAAATAAAAAACAAAAATATGTTTAATGATATTGCACTTTTAAAGACTGTGCAACCAACTGATGAATTATGTGAGGCATGTATATATGGAAAACAAGCTAGACTAAGTTTTAATATATCTAAAAATAAAAATTACATTCAAAGACCTTTATTTGTAGTCCATTCAGATGTCTGTGGCCCGATAACACCTTCTACAGTTGATGAAAAGAACTATTACGTAATTTTTGTTGATCAATATACACACTACTGTGTAACTTATTTGATCACCTATAAGTCTGACGTTTTTGCCACTTTCAAAGATTTTGTTGCAAAAAGTGAAGCCCATTTCAATTTAAAAGTTGTAAATTTATATATTGATAATGGGAGAGAATGTCAAATGAGATGCGCGACTATTGTGTTCAAAAAGGCATCAGTTACCACCTAACAGTTCCACATACTCCACAACTAAATGGTGTGTCTGAACGCATGATAAGAACAATAACGGAAAAAGCTCGTACTATGGTTAGTGGAGCGAAATTGGACAAACGGTTTTGGGGTGAAGCTGTATTGACAGCTACCTATTTGATTAACCGAAGTCCAAGTAAAGCGTTGAAAAATAGTATGAGAACACCATTTGAAATGTGGCACAATAGAAAGCCTGATTTAAGATATTTGAAAGTATTTGGTTCGACAGTATATATCCATAATAAAACAAGAAAACGAAAATTTGATGAAAAATCATGGAAAGGTATTCTTGTTGGATACGAACCAAATGGATACAAAGTGTGGGATGTGGCAACTGGAAAGTTTGTGTCAGCGAGAGATGTGATCGTTGATGAAACAAACATGGTAAATTCTAGGACTGTTGTAAAAGACAGAGTAGAGTTGAGAAACTCTGGTAATGAAATTGAATTCCCGAATGAGAGTACGGAAAGGATATCTAATGAATTTGCATTAGATAAACAGCCTAGTGGTGTGGTAACAAGTAAAGAGAATGCCGATCCAGTTGAGACTGGTGAAAATGTATTAGAGAATACTGATGAACACAATGGTCAGCTACAAAACTCACAGTTAAGTGAGGAAAAAAAACGAAGTCAGAAGAAGTGATCGATTGAAGGAACGGCCACAGATATCATACAAAGAAAGTGATTTGTTAGTCAAAAGTTGCATAATGAATGCACAAAGTTTCATTGATAGCGTTCCAAATTCTTTTGATCATATTAAAAATAGAAGCGATAGGTCACATTGGGAAGAAGCAATTAAAGAAGAGCTTGATTCTCATTTTTATAACAAAACTTGGTCTCTTGTATCAAAACCTAAAAATAAGAACATAGTTAGTTGTAGGTGGGTTTTTACAAGGAAATATGACGAGCTAGGCAATCCAATTAGATATAAAGCAAGGCTGGTCGCGCGTGGTTTCACACAGGAATATTTAATTGATTATGATGAAACATTTGCTCCAGTAGCAAGAATTTCTAGTCTCCGATTTATATTAGCTTTTGCAAACCAATTTGACTTGAAAGTTCACCACATGGATGTTAAAACCGCATTTTTGAATGGTATATTGAAAGAAGAGATTTATATGACGGCTCCTCCGGGATTATCCTGTGGTAGTGATCAAGTCTGCAGATTGAATAAAGCAATATATGGTCTTAAGCAGGCTGCAAGGTGTTGGTTTGAAATTTTTGAACAAGCATTGAAAGAAATCGGTTTCATGAATTCAGCTGTAGATCGTTGTATTTACATTCTTGATAAGGGTGATGCACATCACAACCTGTATGTGTTATTATATGTGGATGACCTAGTAATAGCAACAGGGAATATTGAAACAATGACCACTTTTAAAAATTATTTGAAGAGCAAATTTAGGATGACTGATTTATTTGAGATTAAATATTTTATTGGGATAAAGATCGAAAGAGTTAATAATAGCGTAAGTCTTAGTCAGTCCGCTTATATCGAAAATGTTTTAAAGAAATTTAAGATGATTGATTCTAAAGCAGTTAGTACTCCACTTCCAAGTAGGCTAGATTATGAAGCATTGAATTCAGACGAAAATTGTGATGCACCGTGTCGTAATTTAATTGGCTGTTTAATGTATATTATGTTGTGCACACGACCCGATTTAAGTACATCGGTTAATATATTGAGTCGATATAGCAATAAAAATAATAAAGAATTGTGGCAGTGCCTTAAAAGAGTTCTAAGATATCTTAAAGGTTCGAGTGATTTAAGATTAGTCTATTCTAAAAACTTAAATTGCAAAGAAATGATAACTGGTTATGTTGATTCTGATTGGGGTGGAAGTGTTAGTGACAGGAAAAGCACTACTGGTTATGTATTTATGATGTTCGAATCATGTATAGTTTGTTGGAATACAAAGAAACAACACTCTGTTGCTGCTTCATCTACTGAAGCAGAGTATATGGCACTTTTTGAAGCCGTTAGAGAAGCCTTGTGGCTGAAGTCGTTAATGAATAGTATACAAATTGAATTGAAAGAACCAATGAAAATATATGAAGATAACCAAGGTTGCATAAGTATAGCAAATAATCCGTCATGTCACAAAAGATCGAAGCATATCGATATTAAATATCATTTTTCACGGGAGCAAGTTGAAAATAAACTAATTAAAATTGAGTATATTCCTACAGATAAACAACTAGCTGATATTTTGACAAAGCCGCTGTCTGGAGCCAGATTTTTAGATTTAAGAAGTAAAATGAATTTGAAATAAAGCATATGAAGGAAAACAAAAAAATTAATTAAAAAAATGTAATGTATATAAGTATGTATAAAAATGTAATATGATATATTGAGAAACAATGTAATAATGTATGGTTTGATTGGGTTTTTCTGGGTTTTCCCAATCCTTGCAACGAATGTTGAACCATAATATTGTCATTCCCCAGATTACACGACTTTTCACCAGCAAATATTTTTTTTATTAATGTAGAAACATGTGAATCAGTTTGTGGCGATCAATTAATTTTTGAGGAGGTGTGTTGAATACACGAGAAGAATTCCTTTATTAATAAACTGCGTAATATGTTATTGCGCAGGAATTCTGCTCGTGCGTAGCAAAAATGCATTGATCGTGTCCGATTGCGTTTGTTTATTTGATGCGCAATGCAGCAACGGAAAAGTCCCGTTAGGCCGCTCAATTGTCTGCTAACTAAAAGGATAGTTTGTGCGCTAGTCGCATGTGTATCCGTTGCCTTGCAGTTGTGTATCTATTGCGCAATGCGTAGTTGCACTTTACTTCTGCGCAAGAAGTTTTACTTCGATTCATTCTTCGCTGATCAGTGCTGGTGACAGGTCGTCAAATAAATAAGTTCTTAAACGAAATTAAAGTGTTTTATTGAAGACTAAATCCAACAGTATGCAATCAGCATAAAATATTGAGAAAACTGCAAAAAAGCAAAACATACGTCTATTATTATTTTTTCTACTTCATAAAAAATTTGCGACGATATCATAGCTTGTAGTGCTACAAGGCCGGGAGATCACTTTTTGCAACGAGAATTAAAAAACCTGCTTATGGATTGAATTTTTATTTATTTAATTTATTTTTATTTATTTTTTATTTATTTATTTATTTATTCATTCATTTATTTATTTATTTATTTATTTATTCATTTATTTATTTATTTTTTATTTATTTATTTATTTATTTGTTTATTTATTTATTTATTTATTTACTTATTTATTTATTTATTTATTCATTCATTTATTTCTTTATTTATTTTTTTATTTATTTATTTATTTATTTATTTATTTATTTATTTATTTGTTTATTTATTTATTTATTCATTCATTCATTTATTTATTTATTTATTTATTTATTTATTTATTTATTTATTCATTCACTCATTTATTTATTTATTTATTTATTTAGTTATTTATATATATATTTATTTATATATATATTTATTTATTTATTCTTTTATCTATCCACAGCACAATAAATGAAGTATTAGAGAGATGAACGTAAAAATTTGACAATGAAATGCAAATGGTCAACATTTGGGAAAATGCAAAGAAGGTCAAATCACCGATAACGTTTAAACAGGCAACTCCTATGAGAAATAAATCTTACTACTACCTTTTTTATTTGTATTTATCTACTTATCTTATTACAATTGTATCTAGTAAATTCTTCAAGAATCGTAACATACTTGTCTCAATGATTCTCCAATTTATGGATACTGTTGCTTTAAAAGTTTGTGAAAAAATCTTAAAAAATTCTAGAGATCTCTAAGTCCAATTTAATCCTGTAATATGCTCAACCTAAGTATTAGAAAGAACTAGTTAACTTTTTTTTAATGTTTAACCCTCCATTACTATCGTCAGGGTGGAATCCACCCTGCGAGTTCAATTTCTTAGTAAAATATAGATTTTTTAACCAAATCCAACATAAAGCTATAATATAATCCACATTTGCATATTTCGGAAGGTTTTGGAGTACATTGCAGTTGCATAAATAAAGCTGATGCTTTTATACAATTGTTTTCAAAAGTCACTGGGTGTGTTACACCCACGATAGTAGTGGCGTTATAAAATTGCTGTTAGTAATGAGGTGGTATTTTTTATAAAATACATTTACATATTTTTATTCACTTTTTGGAGACAATTTTTTTAAATAACGTACAGACCATTTACTTAGTAGAAAATCCTTAAAAATTATGCTCTAGGATAAGTTACAAAACTTGTTTATGACTTTTTTGATGATATTTTAATTTAATAATTACAGAATTATTTTAAGTTATATCAATTTTGCTGATCGTTTTGTCATGTTAGGACAATTTTGCAAAATTTAAAAATTATAAATGACAATTAAAAAGTCGAAAGAAATATTTTGAAAATACAAAATTATTTAATTTATTTGAAAATATAAACTAAAATTGTCACAACTTTACTTAGAATTAACTCGAACAAAGATTTATTTCGTCAAAAGTGTCACAATTTGAATTAGGACTATTTTGCATTGAGCTGCAGCGATCAAATAGCAACAAACTTCTTCACGACACAACTAAAAGTAAGTCACCATATGTGGCTATGAAAAAGATAGAAAAACAAAAACAACATGCTGAAAATGTGAAACATATATTTCCAAAAACTACACTAACCCACTCTGCACCTATTGCTATGAATCAATCAATTCAACATTGCCAGAAATGAACGCAAGCTACGAGTATGACGACATGTTTGATAACCTTAAAAAGTAGCAGGTATGTTGTTGATTTTTGTTCGAGTTTTTACGCAAAATTTTACCTCGATCCGAAAAAAATTATTAAATTATTATTTATTACTTATTTTTTTAGCTTTCTAAATCACTAAGCCAAAGAAACATAGCTTAAATATTGTGCAAGATGTGGCTATTTTCCCAATACAACTTTTTATTTCAGCTTTTTTTTCTTGAAATGAGATGCACATAAACAAATGTTTATATTAAATAAATGAATTAACAAAATTAAACAATTTATTTTTGTTTTTACATGCCATAATGTTCTGATTATGAAAAAATTGTATTTTTTTTTATTTTACCTCAATGGATAAGTAAAACAGATAATCAAAAGTTGTGGGTGGATTACACCCATTTTTAGTAATGGCGTTAGTGTAATAGACGATAGTAATGCAGGGTTAAAGGCTTCAAATATTACATTAAATTTGTCTAAATATCAGAATTCCCTTCGATTCACAAATTTCTTCCATTTATTCTGTTGCCACTTGTTTTTTTTTGTTGGCCATAATTTTTGCAACTTCATAAAAGTGTTGGCAAAATTTGTGGCCGACGTCTGTGCGAGCAATAAAACTGCGGCTTAGGACACAACGAAGGGCTCATCTTTTTATGTTGGGTCATTTTGTTTATTTGCGATTTCCTTTTTCCGGTCCTAAGTGTGTCCTTTGCCTCAACATTCAGCGAGCACTGTGCTGCACTACGCTTCCATTTGTAGTTATTTGGGGTTGCAATGTTGGAAGGTTTATGTGCACTTGAGGAATATACCAGCGGCCAATTAGAAAACACTACCAAAATCGTAAAGACCCAAGAAAAAAAAACCAACACACACACACAAACAGGGCAACACTCAGAGATGTAACAACAACAACACCAGGTTGGCTGCTTGGCGTGGCGTTGATGACAGCCAGCGATTTGCTTTAGTTTTGTCTTATGCGGGTTGCAGCCATTTTTTTGTATATTTATTTTTATTATTGTCTTTTGTCTTTTGACTTTTTTGTTTGGTTGGCCTTGAGCAATGTTGCGTGTGTGTTTGTGGCAGCCAATATGGCTAAGTGTAGCATTCAAACAGCACCCAAGTGGGCTAATAAGCGTTGCGCTAAATCCAGCGCTCAAGTTGTTGTAACCCCAAATAACGCAGCAAGCGGACAACACTGGCCGCTGATGGGCCATTGCGGACTTTTTTTCGGTTGCCACTGCCCCAACCCTATATTTGATTGTTGTCATTTTGCTCTGTGCTAAACTTTTGGTGGTACTAGTTTTGTTGTTGTTATTGTTGTTGTTGTTGTTGCATGCGTGCTTTTTTATATGCGTTGCGAGGCACTTTAGGGCCAACGAGGAGCGAGAGAGAGTGCCGCCGCTGCGACTACGACTGCGACTGTGACTGAGGTGGACAACGTTATTGCTTACTCAAAGACAACAATTTGCTTGAAAAGCACCAACACACACACTCAGGCAGACACATTGACGCAACAGCAACAAGAGCAGTGAAGGGCAAAGCAACAAGAAAAGAAAACGTGGCATGGGAGACAGCAAGTAGAAATTTTTATTTGTGCAGGACTCGCTTATTTGTTTTTACGAGAGGACTTTATTGCGTGCGCAGTGAAGATTCACTTGCGCACACAAATACACCGACAAGTGTGCTTCGTCTATGTGTGTGTGTGTGTGTATGAGTGTGTTGCTTTTAGTAATTTGAAGGTTTATGGGGAGTTTAGTTCAAATTGTTTGCTCGTACGAGGCAGCAGCCAATGGACATGAACATGGAAATGTGGCAATTTGCAAATGCGCGTCCAAAAAACGGGGGAAGTCGACCATTAGAAGAAGAAGAAGCAGTAGCATGTGTTTGCGGTGCGGTGCTCTGTGCCCACAAAAGAGACAAAGACAAAAGAGATAAAAACTCGGTGCGCTGTAACAAATGAAAAAGTAATATTGCCAACAATGGCAACAACAACAACAACAATAGCAACAATGAACATAACAATATGTCGCACAAACGCACACACACACACACAACGACATAAGTGTAGCGATATTTGCAACTGATAAGCGCTGTGACAAGCAAATTACTTTTGCACAAAATGCTATGAATGGCTGCAGCCTCCTTTCCCCCCCCACCCCCCCCCCCTCACAACCACTCAAACGCTGAACACATTTTTACTCTTATTTTCATATAAACTACGCCATTCAACGTTTATATTTTTGCTTTTAGTTTTTCTTGTTTTGTTTGTTGGCAACATTTTTATTATTATTTTTTTTTGTTTTGCTAGTCATTGTTGTTGTAATCATTGTTGTTGTATGAGTTGTTATTTTCAGCATTTGTATGTGTTTGTTCTTGCCACAGTAACGCATTCAAAACTGGTTTCATATGCAAACATGCTACAGTTTTCCACTCATACAGCAACAACAACTGAAGCTAAAAGCAATAAAAACCAAAAAAACGAAAAAATTAAGTTGCTATAAACTACAGAAAAGTGTGTCAAAAGCCAAAACAAAAAACACTCAACTCAACATATGTGCGAAAACGCATGGAGTCTACTAAAATAAATACAAAACCAACAAGAAAACCAAAAACAAGTTCTTATTGTACCGACTGTAGCGTGCAGAGTTATTATCTATTTGGAACATAAAAGAAAATTGACTGCAAAAATTATATTTTTTCGCTTGTGAAATTTGTGTCTAGCATATTTTTGTGCGCTCGCACACACGCACACATACACACACATAAAACAACAACACCAAAGAAACATAAACGAACAACATTTAATGCATGCAAACACACGTACATATATATTTTACATAGCATACATACATAGACACGCAAAACCCCGCTGCCTCCCCCAAATTAAATAATGTGTGCGCCACTGTACATAGACACATACATATATACATTCATTTATATATACAGGGTAGCGCAAAAGTTATCAACCAGCGTTCTTTGGCTCTAATTTTTTTATGAATGAATGAATTAATAAATGAATCAATTAGGGAATGAATTATTGAATGAATGAATTCATGAATGAATTAATAAATGAATCAATTAGTGAATAAATTAGTGAATGAATGAATTAATGCATAAATGAATGAATAAAAGAATGAATGAATGAATGAATAAAAGAATGAATGAATGAATGAACAAATGAGTGATTAAATGAATAAATGAATGAATGAGTGAATTAATGAGTGTGTGAGTGAATAAATGAATGAATTAGTGAATGAATGAATGAATAAATGACTGAATTAATAAATGAATCAATTAGTGAATAAATTAGTGAATGAATGAATTATTGAATGAATGAATAAATGAGTGAATAAATGAATAAATGAATGAATGAGTGAATAAATGAATGAATTAGTGAATGAATGAATGAATAAATAAATGAATGAAAGAATGAATGAATAAATAATTGAATGAATGAACGAATAATTGAATGAATGAATGAATTAATGAATAAATGAATGAATGAATGAGTGAATTAGTGAATGAATGAAAGAATGAATGAATGAATGAATGAATAAATGAACGAATGAACGAATGAATGAATGAATGAAATAATGAATGAATGAATGAATGAATGAATGAACGAATGAATGAATTAATGAACGAATGAACGAATGAATGAATGAATAAATGTATGAATGAATGAATGAATAAATGAATAAATGAATGAATGAATAAATGAATGAATGAATGCATGAATAAATGAATGAATGAATGAATGAATGTGTGAATGAATGAATAAATGAATGCATGAATGAATGAATAAAAGAATGAATGAATGAATGAATGAGTGAATGAATGAATATATTAGTGAATGAATGAATGAATGAATGAGTGAATGAATGAATATATTAGTGAATGAATGAACGAATCAATGAATGAATGAATGAATGAATGAATAAATGAATGAATGTCAAAGCAAAATTGATGAATGAATGAATACAAAATTAATGAATGAATGAGTGAATGAATGAATAAATTAGTGAATTAGTGAATGAACGAATGAATGATGAATGAATGAATAAATGAATGAATAAATAAATAAATGAATGAAGAAATTAATAAATATCATAAATAAATGAATGAATAAATGAATGAATGAATGTTAAAGCAAAATTTACTTTACATCTGCCGAGAAGGTGACGACTTTTGCGCCACCCTGTATGTGTATAAACACCTCTCGACACACCCACACATACATACAAACTCATTTATGTCTGTAGCTATATTTGTGTCATTTCCATTTGATGCTCTGTGTGCCATATTTTACATATTTGTGATTCTCCACACACTTTTTGTTTGGTCTTCTTTTTTTCAAGCTTTTGTATGAATATGTTTTTGTTATTGTTTTTGTTGTATTTTTATAGGCTAGCTAGCACATATCGTCTGTGTATGTTTGCTGCAGATTAAAATTGTTTGCCTCTGACAGTTAATGTTCGTAGATGTGTAGATGTGTGTGTGTGTGTGGGTGTGTTGCACTGAAACCGAATATTGCCTGTATGCAAAAAGAAAATTTCGCTGACAATTTGCGCTATCTGACGCTCATAAACTGTGCCAATATGTAAACTCTTTTATGCAAATAGTTTTGCACAGTTTTAGTGCACAAATGCCGCATTGGGTGGCCGCTGTCGATTACCTCGCCGTTCATTTATTACGTCAGTTTGTATTTTGCATGCAGGTAATTTGTGAATTTGTTGGCAGCAAAATTTAAAAAAAATATATAACAAAAACGGAAATAAAATTGACATCAGTGATATGAAATCTTTGACCGCTATGAAAACTAGTTAAAACTGATTGCCTAAAAATATGCTACAGTAATTTTGGGCTACCATAAACGAAGCTAATTGCTTCCAAATGAAATGTCGGTATGTTAAAAGAGGCTTTTTTTTGCAGCATACTAATGAGCTGCATACTTTTTGGGCAATTTGCGAAGCATACTTTTGTGCGTAAACACAATTTTCGAAGCATAGTTTTGTGCGTAAACCCTTAAAAACAGTTTTATTGTGAGGAAATATGCAGTAAGAGCTTAGCAATGTAATTTTTTGTATCTTTTTTTAGAATTCCAAAAAATTTTTAAATCAAGAATTTAACACTAGAAAGACCATTGCACAGTGATTCGACTCCATACAACCGCGGGACAAAATTAGAAGGAGTGGTCCGTTCATCA
Source organism: Melieria picta (assembly GCA_964056695.1). Classification (NCBI taxonomy): domain Eukaryota; kingdom Metazoa; phylum Arthropoda; class Insecta; order Diptera; family Ulidiidae; genus Melieria; species Melieria picta. The sequence goes on along the minus strand of OZ057399.1, from coordinate 126,081,666 downwards.
TAAAATTTGGTATACTGTTTAATCCTGGTCTGCTGAATTGAATTCTCCATTTTGTTTTTCTTAAACTTTTGTAGGTTGGCAATGTCTGAGACTTAAATTTGCAATTTTCGTCATTTTTGGTGAGCTATAGCAACGAGTGTGTTGGCTAGATTTTTCAGATTTTACATTTAATCGGTAACGTCAACATTGATAATTCCAAAGAGTAACAGAAATTGTCTTAGGACCCTTTAGTTTTGTAATAAAAATGATAATAAGAGACGTATGTTTTGCTTTTTTGCAGTTTTCTCAATTTTTCATGCTGATTGCATACATTTAGGCATAAATAAAATAAATTTTGACGAAAAATAGGTGTTTAGACCACTTTTCAAATTGAATTATTTTCTGAGATCGGAAGATATCGGAGGATATAATTACATTATCCGACAAAGAAAGAATGATTCTTAAAATTAAAAAAATCCAGGAACATACTTTCGCATACTTTTTAGGTATTTTTCTCTAAGTTTTGCCAATTTTCAGATTTCAAATTTAGAAAAATATTTTGAATTAAAAGTGATGTAAAAGCCTCAGCTTTGGAAATTTTGAAAGCGAAAATGGCCACATCATTTCTTAATTCATATTGAAAGTTTTAGCAACTTCTTGGTAACCATGTACTTAAAAATTTTTTTTTACTCAATAGACTAAAAAACAGAAAATATGTGTTTAAATTTTTTTGTGAAAAATGTTTCAATTTTGAGCCGCTTTTGCACAGACACTAATTAATTTTTTGCACTGATTTTTTGGGGGCTTTTTAGTTGGCGTTTTATCTTTCAAATGACATCAAAATCGTTAAATTCTGAGAGAATCAATTTTTTGAATTTTGTCTATGGAACGAATCACTTTGCATTGCGGTGAATTTGACGGTTTTTCATTTTTCCATATCTGTATTTTCTTTAGTATTTTTATCAACTTTTGTTTTGGTGACTTTTATTTTTTTATTGTGGAAAATTTTAAATTTTTTCAGAATTTATTTTGTGAAAAATCAGCCAAATCCGAAGTGTATTTTTTGGAGATATCAGCGGATATGATATGTAGTCTTTGTAGGTATGGAAAACGTGCGGTCTCTCTAGGGTTAATTTTATCAAATTTATATTTACCCATAATACTTACTTAAAAGAAAAATTTAATGTAAGAAAATATAAATTACTTTTCAACCCTTTTGCTACCAAAGGGACACTGGTGTTCCACGACATATTCAATTAACCTTGATTCTCATATTTTTTTTATTATAAACTTAAAACAAAAAGAGTGTCCAAAAAGTAGTGAAAGAGTTAAATTTACTTGGTTTAAAAAAAAAAATATTAAGCTCTGACTGGTCGAAGAATTTGCATTCTGGGGCAACAGTTCATAAAAGCGAACAACTTTTGATTCATTAGTCATAGAAAGCTATACATTGTCAACTTCTGTTATGCTATTAATTCATATTTTTTATTTAAATCTTTTTAAATTGTATTCCTTTTTGTCATTTTGTTTTCAATTTATAGCTCAATGTTTTGTAAAACTGTTACCTATTCATGTAATACGTTCATGTATGCAAAATTGCTGCAAATTCTGGTTCTGCTGCCGCTGGACTATCGAGACTGGCCACTCATGTATGTATTACAACAGCAAGTGAAAAGCCAACCCATATTAAAAAAACATTTTGTAGATCCCAACCACAAAGCGAGCGAATCATGTCCGGCGCATTAAATGTTAAACTGCTCAGCGCCAACTTGTGCTGCGTCATTTGGGCCCTCAATGCATATATGCAATAAAATATTTCATAATTTCCCACTACACTCATATGAAAAACAAACACACTCACACCAAACATTTTAGCTGCTTTTTGTTTTGTTGTTTTTGCGGTAACCCCCAAAGTGGAAATGTCCAAAGAACAAAAATTCAACCCCAAAACACTGTTTTGGCCGAAAATGTAATTTGATTAAAATTTCCATTTTTCGGACATTTCCGCCTGTTTACACAACGGATATGAACAACATCCGTTCCACTTTTCGGCACTTTACACTACGGTGGCGGTTGTACGGGTTGACGACCGAACACACATACACACACACACACACACATAGTGTGGCTCTACTTGGTGGCGCAGTGCAGCGCAGCACGACAAATATTTGAAGTAACTGTAATGTTTTTGTTGTTATTATGCGGCTGACTCTCACATGTGGTGGGAAAACAAAAAAAAAACCAACACGAAAAACTAAAATCATTGGCCACAAAGGTCAGAAGGTTAACAGCGACTAAAGTCACCAAAGTTTAGCTGATAAAGCGCAACGATTTTATTTGAGAAAAAAGTTAAAAAAAAACACGCCATTGATACACACACACACACATGTGCAAACACATATCTAAGAGAATGAGAAAGCGAATGCGAGAATGAAGAAGCAGCTGCAACATGTGTAAGAAAGCAACATTTGACATTTGCATTTTATATAAATGACAACAGTTGTTTGTTGTTGTTGTTGATGTTATGACTATGGCAGAATTTTGTGTGTCTACAGCTGTGACCGCACAAAAAACCACAAAATCCTAATGACAGGCTGCCAAGTTGGCGACCACCGGCTGGACACACCTACCAATTTCCGTTGGCGTTGGTTGTCGCTGGCCTCGTTCAAGGTGGAGTTTTTGCAGCGAAAGAGTTGCGTCTGGTTTGTTGCTGTAAAAGTAATTAAAAGTGGCGTCATTGCTTTAGAGCGTAAAAAGCGCCACACACATTTACTTTTAGTTACTTGCACGCAAACATGTCGGCGGTTAGAAAAGTGTATAAGGATATAAAAGTGTATAAGGATACAAGGATAAGGGGGTTTGTTGAGAGCGTAGCGCAACAAATTAAAGTTGGTTAGTGTTGCATAGCTAACACATAGCAATGATTTGACAATTGTGTAGAAAATATGGAGGAAATGTCACTCAATTTGAAGGTTAAATCTGAATTAATATTAACAAAGAATTGCAGTGACTTGCAGCGCCTACGTCAAAATTAGAAATCAGCCGATCTAATGTGATCACCAGGGAAAGGATTTTGAGGACCTAAAAACCTATATAAAAGGCAAAATAAAATAGCAAAAAAGGCACTAAAAACTGCCAAAAAGGCAGAAAAAGGCACTAAAAACTGCCAAAAAAGGCAAAATAGGGCATTAAAAACTGTTAAAAAGGCAAAAACAGGCATTTAAAAATAAGGAAAAAATACTATCATAGAAAATCTAAAAAAAGGAGAAATGGTTTTTTTTTATAGTTTTATTTCATCTGACGTATGAAACATACAATATTTATACCTCGTTTTTTGTAAAAGAAAAGGAACATCCAGGTTTTCAAAGATAGTTTAAAAACTAAAACTAAGATATTTTAATTGAAATGTAGGCACATATTTTAAATTCATGTTTTAATTTCTCATATAAAAGCATAAAAGCCGTATTTGTATCACAAAAAAATAAATAAAATTTTTGCGCTAACCGAACTTTTTGATTTTGGCATGTTTTTTTCTTTAAATTTTCCACTGCACAACAAAAAATAACGGCTTAAGAATGATCAAATCAATGTAAAAACATCGATAAGTTAACGAAATTGCAATGTTGCCACTTAATTTTTTTTTAGTTTCAAGGTATTTTTGCGAAACAAAAGGGGGAAAATATTAAAAACGAAAGAAAAAAATAAAAAGGCATTTTGTGGCATTTGTAGGTAAAATAGGCACTAAAAAAGGTATTTATGGGTGAAAAAGGCAAACTGCCTTTTTAAGACAAAAAAAGGCAAAATAAAAGTGATATATTTCTAATCAGAAGGACCTAATTCGTGCTCATTTTCAATCAGAAATGCTCTATCTAGCAGCAAACAAAAAAGGCAATTTCCACAAAATCCTTTCCCTGGTGATTACACTTTCTTCTCGCATTGGGAAATTATTTTCGAAATAAAAAAAAAATAATTTGAATTTTTTCTTCTATAAATTCGCCTACTTTCTGACATGTCTTCCTTTTACTTTTAATGAGCTATTGAATGCGATTTTTCGCAGTAAATTTTGTTGACTTGGGTCTGGTTCAAAAAATTCCCTAAACTAAAGTAGAAAAAAAATCTAAGAAGAAAACAAATTGTAAGGTTTTACCTCTGCTCAATGTGATTTCTAGATGCGTTGACTTAAATTTGGTTCAAAACATTCCCGAAACTAGTGTGGAAAAAATCTAAAAATCCACTTTGCTGGGTTTTAACACTAGAATGCCCGAAAATCTGACCTACCTAAAATGCCCATATGTAGTCATTTTGACTACATTATTGTTTACTGACTTTTTTTTAAATGTTATTAGTTTTTAAGTAGCAAATATGAATAAATGTACACGAGATTAAACTAAAATAAGCATTTAGTTTTTATTTTTTTATGGTTTACAAAGTAAATTCATTTAAATAAAATAGCGTACTTTACACATAAATGGGATAAAATGGAATGAAATTTGGAATTTTTGAATGAATTTATGAGTGAATTTTGAATTGAAAAACTTGAGAATTGTCACAGCCTACTATGATATTATTTTTTTTTAAATGTTTGCAATTATTTGAAATTTTCATATTTCGCAATTGAAGATGCATATTTATCTATTTATCAGTAAGATTTGCTGAAAATTTTATTTAGGTAGTCAAAATGACTACTTTTGGGCATTTAAGGTAAATTTTGCAAAATTGGGGTAAACAATTTGTTTACAAAATTTTTAATTTATTTATTCCATTTAGCTTTAAAAATTAATAAAAGTCACGTAAGATATTTTTTTTGAAAGCGATGCAACAAAAGTTATTTACAATAAAAGACCTCAATGTAGTCAAAATTACTACCTTTTTTTTTTTTTTTATTTGGTAATTATAATTTTAATTATAATTAAAAATAATAAATAAATAAATAATTCTTGTTTTCAACATTCCCGAAATTAAACTCGAAAAAAAAATCTGAAAATCAATATCAACTTTGCTGATTTTTATGCGTTTTCTAGCAATAAATCGTGTTGACTTTAGTCTGGCTCACAAAATTGTCGAAACAAAAGTAGATAAAAAAAAATTTAAGAATCAAACTCCACTTTGCCTATTTTCAAACTTTTCACCTTCAATCTCCATTTCAGTGAAATTTTTGCCAGTAAATTGTGTTGACTTAAGTTTGGTTCATAAAATTCCCGAAACTAAAGTAGATTACAAAATCTAAAAATCAAACTTCACTTTGCTGATTTTTAAGCTGTTTACCTTTAATGTCCTTCTAAATGTGATTTCTTCTCAATTCTGTTTCTCAACATTCCCGAAACTAAAGTAGGCAAAAAAAATCTGAAAATCAATATTCATTTTGCTAATTTTTGTGCTATTTCTAGTAGTATATTTTATTAACTCAAGCCTTATTAACTTAACAAAAATGTCGAAACTAGTGTAGACAAAAATTTAAAAATCAATATCCACTTTGCTGATTTCTAAGCTTTTTTAAGCTTTTAGTCTCCTTATCAGCAGTAAATTGTGTTGACTTAAGTCTGAATCACAACATTCCCAAAACTAGTGTGAAAAAAAATCTTAAAATCAATATCCACTTTGCTGATTTTTAAAGCTTTTTACCTTTAGTCTCCTTCTCAATGCGATTTCTAGTAGTAAATTGTGTTGACTTAAGTTTGGCTCACATCATTCCCGAAACTAGTGTGAAAAAAATCTCAAAATCAAAATCCACTTTACTGGTTTTTATGCTAAAAGCGAGTCACCAAATCAATATTGCAAATTTGCAATGACACTTTTTTTGTCTTCGCCGTACATCACTCACCACAAATCCCTCTTTAGGCTATTTGAGAACAAACAAAAAATACAATTTCAAGCTTAAGTTTTACTTTTGTTGGCGGCTGATGGAAAAATTTCAAATGAAAACAAGCAACATAAAGTCAGCTGCGAAAATCTCATTTTGTTTATAAATTACCAATTTCCTCAATTCACCAACAACAACAACAAATGCACACAGCTACCATTTACCTTTACCACACATTACCAGCTCCAGCGTCAACAGACTTCACATCGTGTGAGCTGCTCTGCGCTGTTCAATAAGATTTCGCAATTGATGGCTCTCCATTGGCTGCCATGTGGCCATAAGCCACACCGGCTCGAATTTCTTGCCTGCCTGGTCGTCGCCGCTTGTCGTCTTGTCTCATTTTCACTCGCCATGCCGTGCACACTGAAAATTGCCAGTGAAACGCAAAATAAACACATTAAAGTTGCAAATTGAATTTCGCATAATCTCGGCGCGCGCACAACCACCACAACACACCGCACCAGCACCAGCGCCAGCACCGAAATGGAATCTCTGATTAGTCGACTGGTTGACTGCTGGGTCATTGATTCGTTGTCGCTTCGTTTCGGTGGCGCGTGTTGCTGGCTGACGAATGCGATCCCACTCGCTGCTTTATTACTGTCGCTGTTGTTTACCTTCGAACCGTCTGACATTTTTGCTCGGTATGTAATTTTTCTTGCCAGCCACGTAAACTGGCACTGGCAGTGTTGCATGCATTACACGCACACATTTGCATTTTCATGTCATAAGAAGCGGAAGCTGAGAGCTTTGTTATGTTACACATCTCAACTGCTGCAAAATCTGAGTTGTCTACTAACCAGTTGATAGGGGAAAAGATAGGCGAATGGACATGGCTGTGTCGATTCTCCGATGGACAGAGACAGATGGATGGTTATGTCTGTTTTATAGGAAATTTTACAAAACTATTTTTTTTGTATATAAACCAAATGAAAACTCAAAATTCTGCGGATTAAATGATGTACATAGTTACATATACACCTAATTCTGTTTTTACACGGTAGATTGGTTCCAGGAAAAACCGTGTAAAAAAAAACCGTGTAAAAAAAGACATTGATCGTATGCAAAAATAGGTGATTGGTTCCTTATCTCTAAAACCTATTAAAATTAGTGAAAAACAAGGATACATAAAATATTTAACAAAAATAAAAAAATATAAATAACTGAATGAATATACTCGTAAAATAGTTTTTGGCTTACCTATTATCTTAATGCGTTAAAATTAAAATTAAAAAAAATTAAAAATTACAAAAAAAATTAAAAATTAAACTAAAAAATTAAAAATTAAAAATTTCTTTACCAAACACGTCTGATTGCACTGATAGTTCACAAAATATTAACACATTTCAATTGCTCTGACAAATAAATTTGCTTGTATCCACAAAAAGGAAATTTCCCTAAATTTGTGATATGAACATATTTCGCAAAAATTAAATTTGACAAAAAAATTTAAGCCCAAAAGATTTTGAATCGTGCTAAATGGTTTAAAATCGTGTAAAAAAATTTAAAATTTTTTTATTTTCAAACCGTGTTAAATCAAAACCGTGTAAAAAAAGACCGTGTAAAAACAGAATTAGGTGTATGTATATAATAACTCCCGGTAATCGGAAGGTACATGGGTGAGTTATGCTGCCCGCCTCTGTATGAGACACACTTAGGCCGAAAAATTGCCCACAAATTTAACCCTTTCCGACATGAAAATAAACCCGTTCTGTATGAATTGTATGGGCTGTAGTCCAATATATTGAACATTGTGACTGAAAGAGTTAAAGATTCATTACTAAACTGTTTTCTGTTAGGTACAGTGCAAGCTCCGGTATTCGCGACTACCCATTATCGAGACGGCCCGGTTATCGCGACGGCTTGATTTTTAACATTGCAGGTTCTATAACCTCGACAGTTTACGAAAAACGAGGTTCTATTTTCACGACTTTTATCTGATTTTTTTTTCATTTTATTACAATGTCTTTAACCAAAAAAGGGAAATCGCCGCCTTTTGGTATATTAACCTTTTTGGATTTTTAAGCCGACAACAGCACTATATGAACTACGTGATTCAGTTGTTATTTTAAAAAAATTATTTGCCAAAAAATCAACTCAAAATCTCCAACTTCTTTAAAAATGTTTAAAATGTAAATATATCATTTAAAACCATTGTAATTTTAAAAATTACATTCAATTTTTCAACAAAATTTTGGGTTCTGTTATCGCGAAAATTCGGTTTTCGCGACATGTCTGGTTTTTAATTAGTCGCGAAAATCGAGCTTGCACTGTATAAAAAAGAGTCAATTACACTGCACAACAGCATGCCTGTTGCATGGAGTTTTTTACATGGAGTTTTTATCTGAATCGTTTTTCCACGCTGTTTTCAAAACCATACTCCGTTTTTATGTAACAGCTCTAGTTTTCGCAAAAAATGGGCGTGTCACTTTTTCCAATTTTCCTCGGCTTTTTTCTCGTTTTCGACTGTAATTTCTGAACCAATAATCCTACCGACATGATTTGTATATAGTTGCACTAACAACATTTCACGCCATCTTTTCTGGCATTAATCAATTTTATGCGTTCTAAATTGGCGTTGTAATAAGGTTTCAAAGTAGGAAAATATTGAATTTCAAGGCATTTTTTCTGATGGCAAAAATTGTACAGATGTTTCATAAATCAAGTTACGAAGTATATGAATATCTTAAGAAGAAACATCAAGCAATACAACACAGCCAAATTATTTGGCGGAATACACATTCGCATCGAAATAATAGCAAAAATGTACTATAGCCATTTTCATCATTTTTCATACTTTTTCCTTAAAAAATTAGGAGCCTCAAAATATGCAAAGTTTTTAATTTTTTTTTTTGTTTCGAGCAATTAAAAATATTTTTGTTTGTTGCTTGTATTTCAGACTATAAATGGAACATATAAAAGAGCATATTTTGAGGCCCCTAATTTTTTAAGGAAAAAGTATGAAAACTGATGAAAATGACTATGGTACATTTTTGCTATTATTTCGATGCGAATGTGTATTCCGGCAAATAATTTGGCTGTGTTGTATTGCTTGATGTGTTGGCTTTCATTATACACCTAACTCGTTAATTGATTTACAAAAAATGTGTATGTTTTTGAACATCAAAGAAAACGCCCTAAAATTACATATTTTCCGACTTAGAGGTCCAATTACTGCGGAATTTTAAAACTTATAAAAATAAGTTGCATCGGAAAAGAAGCCGTGCGGTGTTGTTAATACGATAAGGTGAAAATCATGTCAATCGATTTTTTGGTTTAGAAATTACGATCAAAAATATGGAAAAAGTAGAGGAAAAACTGAAAAAATGACATGGTACCTATATCTCACTAACTAGAGCTGCTAGAAAAAATCTGAGGATAGATTCGAAATCAGCGCACCCAAATTAGTAAGAAACAGTAGAAAAATTCCATGCAACAGAAAAAAAGTGTTTTTTTGTTGTGCTGTGTTATTATTATTATACAAATTAATTATTATAAAAAAAGAATTCTAGCAAAAATACTAACCACAAATAGTTTTTTTAAATTTCTATACCTCTTCTCTTTTTGAAAACATCAACAACAAGCACTCGTCATTGACGATGATGGCCTCACCGACGTCGTTTTTAAAGACTTAAGGACCAAAGATTCCACCGGAACAAAAGCTTCAACAAACTTTAACTTTTTGTGAATGCATTGTCACCTGGTGAGCCTCGTTTGAATTGGCTTCAATCCATAAACGACAATTTTGCTAGCAATTAGGAGTTCAACGCAATTCATTGGTGCCTGAACGAAAGATGACCTCAGCAACGTTGTTTTCGAAAAAATCCGGCATCCCTCACCGTTCACAATGATGGCTTCACCAATGTTGTTCTTGAAGAAATATGCACTAATGATGCCACCTAAACAAAAATCTTCACTAAACAGAAACTTTTTGAATGCACTGTAACCTGGTGAACCTCGTTGGCAATTTTTCTTATTGTCAGAATTTCCACTTAACCCATTAGTGACTAAACAAACGTTTTTTAACCCTTTACACGGTACAGTTGCATATCTGCAACCAACCGTAAAATTGATCGTAACTTCGGAAGTAATTATCAAAACGACTCTTTTTTGCTATTTTAAAACTATGCAACGTTCCGTTTTTGAAATACTAGCATTAATACTGGGAAAAAGTAGCTAAATTTATTTGACAGCACTTATTTGACCGTTTTTGCGAAAAGTTGCACGCATTTATTTTAGTGAAACAAAAGTGATTAAAACTTTTTAATAAAAAACACACAAACACTTTGCGAAAAATGCGGAGTAGGACTATGCTACAACAAACGCATTATTTGCTTTAAAAATTTTCATTTAAAATTAAATATATTAAAATAAAAAAAACAGTTTTAATGCTTTGTTGCAAATGTGCAACCAAATGATTTTTACAAAAGACCTTACTAAATTAAAGTATATTAAAAAAATAAAAAAATACGTGTTTTTTTTAATTTAGGTTTATATCTAAAAAAAAAACATTTGATAACAAAATTCGCTGTCGCCGTGTAAAGGGCTAAGATTTGTCAAATTGAACGTGAAAAAATCTGCAAAAATGTTTTCTCACGCAAAATTTTCTACACTCTGAAAATTTGTAAATAAAATTTCACATAAATGTAAATTGGCAAAGTTGTGGTTATTTTTTTGAACAAAAAACATAAAAATGTATTTTTAAATATTTTTTTTAATCTTAAGAAAATATGTTCATCTACCATTGATTCTAAACTTGAAAAAGTACAGACTGAAAAAAATTTCCTTAACCCATTGCTGCCTAATGGGTAAAATATTTATATAAATGTTTAGTGTGCCGTGTATTGTCCGACTACCGCTGCTACCGCGTTGTGGCCTGCCGATTTCGCGCGGCCAAATTAATAATTGTCGAAATTAAATTAAACGCGTCATGCACTTGCTAATGCTAAACTGCAGTGCAAGTGCCGTTACGTTCGCTGTCCGCCGCTTCGACCTCTGCCCGCGTTGTGTTGTTGCTGTGTTCTTTTTTTCCCGTGTTGTCTTTTTCCTCCGTCCGTTCTCAGTAGCGCTACATGCGGTCCTGTTCGACATTGAGAAATTGACTGCTCTGTGGTAAAGGCATAACACTTACTGCAGGGCAACATCAATTTTTCAGTGCGGCAGATCGCATTTCCGACTGCTTTCCTTGTCCTTTAACCCACCCAGGTCATGGTGCTGGACAAATTTCGCATAGCCTTCTGCAACGTGCGCGGGCTCAGGGCGAACTTTTTCGCTGTATACGCGTTTGTTAACCTCCACAAACCCCATCTAATGGCACTAAGTGAGACCCAGGTGTGTGAGGATGCAGATCCACTGGATTTCCACATCCCAGGGTACCACTTACTGCCATTATTCTCTCCTCACAGGGGTCTTGCCCTTTATGTGTGCAGTAATGTTGCGTACCAGTGCCAGCAACAACTATACACGACGGATGCCGAATTTAGCTCCATGTGGGTTAAATTCAATATCCAGTCGCACATTCTGCACTTCTGCTTTCTGTACAGAAGCCCGAATTCAGGGAGAGATTTTACTTATAGCAAGTTTGATCTTCTCTCTGATTCTATTTCACGTATTCTGGAATCGTATCCGAATAGTGAAATTGTAGTTGCTGGTGATTTCAATATTCATAATTCCAATTGGCTACGCCATTCCAGCCACACAACTCCTGAAGGCTTATATGTCGAGCTCTTTGCCGAGTCTAATAACTTGACTCAAATTGTGCATGAACCAACGCATATCCCCTGCGTTGCGGGGCAAGCTCTCAATACTCTAGACCTTTTTCTCACTTCACATCATGAAAAATATGATGTTGAAATGCACGCACCTCTTGGTAACTCGGACCATTGTACCATTTTGGCGTCTTTCTCATACTCTTCTATCCGCAATGCTTCGCCCTTAGCCCCGAAGCGCCTAGTGTGGATGTATGATAAAGCTAACTGGAGTGGACTTAATGAATTTTTCGCCCACTTCAATTGGAAATTGTGTTTTCTAGATAGAAACATAAATGCCGCAGCCAAAATGGTTGAAGAAATTATTTTATTGGGAATGCGGTCCTTCATCCCTAATAAGAAAATTTGCATTAAACCTAAGGACATTCTCTGGTTTAATGAGACATGCAGAATTGCTGTCAGGTCCAAAGAGGAAGCTTTCAGAGCATGGCAGGCAAATAAAAATGCCGCCACTGAACAGCTGCGTAAACAGGCTAGAAATCGATGCAATGCCATCCTAAGGCGCCAAAAGTTTCTGCACGAACAGCGCCAAAGGAAAAAAGTTCTTCAATGCCAGCGTGGTAGTAAGAACTTTTGGTCATTCGTTAAGAAGGTGAAGAACCAAACATCGTCTTCAATTCCAACTCTTCTTAACAATGATCAAATCATCACACACTCGGTTGATAAAGCTAATTTGTTGGCTAAAATTTTCGCAGAGAATTCCTCTCTGCCCCCCAGCGATCAACCACTACCCGTAGTCGAGAACGTATCTTGCTCTATGCCAGAAATTCATTTTCGGACACGGGTAGTTAAAAGAGTGCTTGCAAATCTCGATGTAAATAAGGCTTCAGGGCCGGACGGCATTCCAGCCCTTGTTTTGAAAAAGTGCGCTACCTCACTGGCTTGTCCATTACGCAAACTTTTCAACATGTCATACACCACAGGTGTATTTCCGACATGTTGGAAGGTAGCAAATGTTCAACCAGTTCCAAAAAAAGGCAAGACTACTGACCCTGCGAACTACCGACCTATAGCAATCTGTTCGGTGCTTTCCAAAGCAATGGAAAGCATTGTAAACTTCAACCTTGTGAAATATCTGGAGCACAATAGACTGCTTAGTGACCGCCAATACGGCTTTCGGAGACAGCGATCGACGGGAGACCTTATGGCGGTCCTCACCGAGAAATGGAACCACAGCATTCTTAACCTCGGTGAAAGCAAGGTTGTTGCATTGGATATTTCCAAGGCCTTCGACCGGGTGTGGCATAAAGCACTCGTGTCAAAACTTATTGCCTATGGCGTCGGTAGTATCTTCTCTCGTTGGATTACGAGCTTCCTCTATGATCGCTCTATTCGTGTTGTAATAGACGGCATAGCCTCGGAAAAACATTCCCTTAGCGCGGGAGTGCCGCAGGGTTCGGTCCTTTCTCCAACCCTTTTCCTTATCTTCATCAACGACCTAGTGTCGTCGACGAAGAATCCCATCTACTCGTTTGCGGATGACAGCACCATTTGTCATTCATACTCCTTCACAAAGCGCCCCAGCTCTGTGGAGATTGAGAGAGAACGGCGCCGTATGAATGACACACTTAATAGCGACCTACAAACAATCTCCAAGTGGGGTCAAGCGAACAGGGTCGATTTTAATCCTCGCAAGACCCAATGTTGTCTGTTATCCCATAAGCGAGTCTCCTCACATCCCAACACATCCCTGGTTATGGGTGGTGTGGGTATTACGGAATCGGCAGCTCTTGATGTTCTGGGCATGTCCATTAAGAACGATCTTCGTTGGAATGATCATATTTTTGGCGTGTCGAAAGAAGCAGCCAAGTGCCTAGGCTTCCTAAAGCGGTGCAAAAAATATTTCACTCCGTCTGATCTCCGCATTATTTATACCACCTATATCCGACCTAAAATGGAGTTTAACTCGCACCTATGGGCGGGGGCTTCAAAAACCCATTTGGAGCTCCTGGACCGGGTGCAAAACCGTGCGATCAAGCTTATAGGGGACAGTAGGGCATCCAGCTCTATTGACTCCTTGGAGCATCGTCGAAACGTGGCATGTGTGGTGTTATTTTACAGATACTTTTTCGGTAATTGCTCAGTGGAGATGAGCAGCTTGCTGCCATCACTCCGGGTATTCCCCAGGGCAACCCGTTTGAACACTGGCGCCCATGCATTCCACGTTGAAACGATGTTCCAGCGCACTACGCACTACAGAGAAAGTTCGTTCCTGGCCCGTACGGCGCGATTGTGGAATGGTCTCCCTGCGGATATTTTCCCCAGCACTTATGATCTTGATGGGTTCAAGGCAAGAGTCCACAACTTCTTCACCCAACATCCTTTCTCCCAACCTATATATCCTTCCTGAACCAGCGCAATGCCTCGCATTTATAGGGGTATCCCCTGCGCGTTGGCTCGTATTTAAAAAAAAAAAAAAAATATTACCCATGAAAATTGATTTTTTTTTTAAATCACAAAAAAGTCAATGTTTGAGATTTCTCAAAACCATTGATAGGGATAGAGATGGAACTACCTTTACCTAGTGAAGGTCACCCTAAAATTTCGCCATCTAGCTAGAGTTACCAGACTCCAAAAATCGTGAATTTTCCGGAGGTGGAAAATGTGGCGAAACGTAGTGGCCTTAGAACTTCACGAAAATCTGCCTCCTAACTCACCTGTAAAAAATATAACTTTTGTTGACGTGTTTAGCTGATCACTTCACAAAGTATGGAAAAAAGCTACCATTGCTGCGTAATGGGTACAAAATACCTAATGAATGTCTCAGCAACGTGCAGAGATATAAAGCTGAAATTTTGTTTCTGATCATTTTGAGTCACTTCTATGTCGTATATGAAATTTTATCAAAATCGTATGGGCGGAATTGGTACCCGGCAGCAATGGGTTAAGGGGGGAACTACCTTTAGAGGCCGAAAAAAAGGTAATTTTTACAGGCGATTTACAGGGAAATGAAAACAGTTCTTTTCAAATCAATATAATATATATTTACAGTGATGTCTGAGGTAAAAAAAAACATTTTTGTAAAAGTGAAAACAGAAATTTAACAAATTTTTCAATGATTCTGTAAGTCATATCGCCGCTGACATCGTAAATTGTGTAAGTGATGCTGGCCGCAATTTTAGTCTGAAATAAAAAAACCAAACATTTTCTTACTCGAGAGGGTTTTCTATCGTCGATGAACTAAAATTTTTACGAAATTCGAAAATTAACCCTCTAAAACAGGCTTCACAAAAAAAAATTAGGATTTTCACAAGAAATTTTGTTATATATGCAGTCAAAAAATGTCTAAAAATGTTTTGTTTTTTAAATCTTTAGTTTAGATAGAACAATTTTTTATGCTCTTTAAAATGAATGCTAGATAATGAAAATCTGTTCATTAGTAATTTTATTATCACTTACACAATTTTGAAAAACATGGTTTCGAGAAAATGCCGTTTAAAGTTTGCTCGGCGCGCTCGGCGAGCTCGGCGCCAGTCATTTCCGGGATGCATCTCTTCCACAATTTCGAGAATTACCTTTTGAAACTTTGACACGATATTCTAAGGCAATATACCTATCGATTAAAACAATAAAAAAAAAAATCGATTTTTTGAAGTGTCTAAAGGTAGTTCCCCCTTAAGCGCTAATGGGTTAACTCATAAAGACTATAAATTGTGCCATCGTTCTTTGACATCAAAAATTAATGAATCAATTCTGCATAAAAACTGTTTTATGAAACACTCTCACCAGTGGCGCACACAGAATTGCATTTGGGGGGGTGGGGGTTTGCTTACAATTTTTGAGCCCAAAACCATTCGAACCCATATTTTGTACCAGCATTTTTTGTGTTTGGGGTAGTTTGAAGCCCCCTTGCGTGCACCACTGACTCTCACATATCAATACATCTGAACCATTTTCTGTTACTCACAGTTTCACTCTTCTAATCACTAATCCACTGTGAACAATTCAAGCTCACAAACCGAAGTTCAATTCCCAATTTGTGCCTAAAATTAAACCATCTCAAGTTTCCATGGAAAATAAACGCAAATTACAATTCCAATGAAAGCGCGTTATTTGCCAGCTCAACAGTATCGAATGCATTGGCACTAATGTGCGCAAAATTGCGTTAGAAGACTGGATAATGACACACACACACACACACACACAGTTGCGACCGCTGGCGGCAGATTAGAAGCAAGCAACGAGCCAGCAAACGGCATTCATCAGCGGCACCGCAACGCCCACAGAATCCATTTGATCACTTGGCGGCAACTCTTTCGGCTGCTGCATGCGCAGTTGCACAACAAATGCAACAACTACGAGTATGCAGCAGCGTCATAAAGGCGGCAACAGGGGAGCCGGGTGCGCTGCGGTTGAGTTGTCATTTAACGCAGTGAAAGACGCAGTGCCGAGTGCGGCAAATGAGCAAAGCACACCGCAGCAGTTAGATGAGATAGACGGCGCTAATGTTGCGCTTTTAGTAGCGTGTGGCTGGAAAGGAGTGCAGAGGCAGAAGGTAGGAGGCAGTAGGCAGGAAGTGTACACAGTCAGCTTTCAGTCTGACAAGGACGCGCTTAATAGCGTTGCGTGCTGGCATTCAAATCTGCGCAGCGAAATTTCAGGAGTAAGAAATTGCTGGCAAAGTATAGCAAGAATTTTAGTGAAGCAGCAGCAAGACAACAGTCGAACACAAAGGACAACAGCAACGGCAGAGGCAGAGGCAGAGGCAGCATTAATGACAGTGATTGAAGATGATGGCTTTCGGTGTGCGCTGCTACACACACACACACACATCTATGACTATTAATGTGTGTATATGTGCATCGATAGGGTTCTAGGGAGAGTCCGCTTGCAAGCATTTGCGAGTGCGAAATTGTGTCCATGTGTGTGTGTGTGTGTGTGTTAGTATGTGCTGACATGCAAGCCTCATTGATCATCTCCACAAAATTGTCGCTTGTGCGTGCATTGTATGCGGATACTGTTGCTGCTCCTATAGTTGTTGTTGTTGTTGTTGTTGTTTGCAAAATTCATTTGTGCCGAGATTCAAAAGCCAAACAAATGAACAATGCGCGCCAGTCAACTGCAACTGCCGCAGCGCGCAATTCAATTTGGTGCTGGCTGCAAACACTGAGCGAGATGTGGCTGAGCGTTCGCCATGCTTATTACTTGCTCATCAATTTAATGCGAGCACCAGAGTAAAACGTTTCAGCGTCATATTGACAGTGACAGTGGGAGAGTGGAGCAGTAGGGAACCAAGCAGGCGATGGCAGTTGCAGCTGCTGCAGCATCAATAACATTAGTTTACAAATACAAAAACAACAACAACAACAACAAGCATATTAACCCATTACTGACGCTTTGGTATTTTAGAGTCCATAAAACAGTGTAGAAGCAGAGAGAGATTAAGCAATAATTAACCCTTTTAGTGCCGGGCGAAAAAGAGGTGCCTATGCTAGAATAACCGGCCGAATTTCACAGTTTTACTAGCTTTTGGGAAAACAACGGCAATAACAAAAATTACGCTTTCAAACTGCAACTGGGACGAAATATACTGTTCACAACAACGATCAAGGAGACACTAACTGATCCTACGTCTCGCTGCGGCAATGCAACGTTATTTCGCGAGAGTCTTCAAACAGTTGTTTACATAACACGCTGCCCAAAAGTTCCGATAACATAAACGTCCACAAAGAGTTAAAACTAAAAACTATTTATTTGTATTCTCTCGTAATGAATTTAGATCATTTATTTTTTTTATTTTTATTTTTTTTATTTATTTATTACATCTACCGGGCTTAGCCCTCACAGATTACAAAAATAACTTACATCTAATGAAAAATAAAATAATTAATTAGTTCCTTTTTAAAGAGCATATGGCCTGCATCCATGTCGACATATTTACTGACAGTGTTACAAAGACATGTAAACTTATGAATCGGTTCATTTTTTCCATACTTGGTTCTATGTATTTATAACGTTTATTTATTATTTATTATTATTTATTCATTTATAACGTATTACAATTTTATTTTGAGATAGAGTTCTCCCGCAATGCGAATAGTAAATCGCTACAAGTCGCGGGCCGATATATCGGCTCTGGCACTTCTCGTTAGTGCAGCGAGAGCCGATATATCGGCCTCCGGCACTAAAAGGGTTAAACAATTTACTTCCGAGGCTTTTTTATTTATTTTTTTATTTCTACATATATATTTATTTATTTATTTAATTATTTATTTTCTTATTTATTTATTTATTAAATTTATTTATTTATTTGTTTCTTTATTTATTTATTTATTTTTTTATTTATTTATTTATTCATTTATTCATTTATTAATTATTTAATTAATTAATAAATAAATTCATTTATGTTCATTAATTTGTTTATTAATTTTTTTATTTATTTAATTATTTTATTATTTATTTATTAAATTATTTTTCATTAATTAATTAATTTTTTTTTTTATTTATTTACTTATTTATATATTTATTTATTTATTTATGAATTTATTTATTTATTTATTTACTTATTTAATTATTTATTTATTTATTTATTTGCTTATTTATTTATTTATTTATTTATTTATCGCTTCATTGGATAAACAAATAAATTAGAATTTTTGTACTTCATTAGAATTGCAGCTTCCGCTTTTCTTTAATAACTTTTGAACCAAAAAAGTTAGAGTAATGAAATTTTGACACGTGATCGAGAAGATTTTGGGTTCTAACATAGGGGAAACTGGGGTTCATTTGACTTTGGGGCACATTTGACTATGGCCGTTTGAAATCAAATCGGTGCAAGTAATAAACTTTCTCTATTGGGAACAATAAAATACGTGATTTCATAAAGCGCCATGAAGTTTGACAGTTTGTGAGCAGCACGTGCTTTTCTTTTTTTACGGGAGTTTCTGTTATTTTGTGACAGTGATATGTAAGGAATTTGTGAAGTGAGTTTAATAAATATCTCAAAGTGGTAAACTAATTTTACTTACATTATTTTCTATTTTTTCGAAAAATGTTGCTAATTAAAGGTCATTAAAGTATTTTAGGTAAGAAAATTAAATCAAGTAAAATAAAGCATATGGGGTACATTTGACATTTTGAAAGGGGCACATTTGACAATAGCGAAATCGAGTTAAAACTGCCAATTCCTGAAAATCCGGCTTCAACTTCACGTTGTCGTACAAAATATATTTTTAAGACTAACTTGTCCAAATATTTTGTAAAATAAGTTTATTTTTATCCAAATTATTATTTTTTTTCTGTTCACTTTTTGTTAACTAGAGACTTATAAATGAAATATCTATTATTTATTGTTTTCTTCGCGTAAAATGAAATATTAATAAATATATAACGAAATTTTGCTTATTTTTAATCGGAAGCGATTTTATTTTCTTTCACAAATATAGATGTCAAATGTTCCCCTCCCAAAGTCAAATGTGCCCCTTGACTGGGGTACATTTGACAAAATGACTTTTTTCAAAAAATATGAAATTATAACGAGCAAAATCTTCTGTATAACTTTAAATTTCCAAAATTTAATAATCACTTTCGAAAAAGCAGCATTGATTTTTAAAATTAATCAATCACGTTTCGAGAAATATAGGTTTAAAAAAAGGTGTCAAATGTACCCCAGTTTCCCCTACTTAATATACTTTTCAAGAATATTCCATATAAATTTTCAAGGATATAAAGGATTAAAGTTTTCAAAGGACCTTTTTCATATCCTGTTTTTACAAATAGATAAAAAATAAACTTTAGTTGAATTCTTGAGCCTTTCCTCCTTCATTTGATATACATGTCGCCATATTCTAATGAGGGTAAGTATTTGTTATATTTTTTTATTTTGTATCCCCTTCAAAATTTTAAATTAAATTTAAATTAAAGTCCTTTTAAAAGGACAAAGCACTATGTTTGAGCTCTATTTTGACGCCCATATAAATTTTTTCCGGTGTGAAAAATGCTGTCGCACGATGTAATCAGACAAAAATAACAAATATCAAATAATCGAAAAAATTTGTTGAAAAAACTTTCGTAAAACATGCTCGTTGTTTAATCATTTATGGGTTAAAAGAAACCATGAGGACAACTACGACAGAGGCAGCAGCAAGAAGATATAACAATCGCATCGACAACAAGAATAATGAACGAAACATATCATATTTATGCTTGACAAGCAACAAACAAACACACACATACATATACATACATGCCACCCACTCACTTCATAGCGACGTCATTTGGTACTTCAATCATATCCAACGTTTGCATCTACACTGCCATGGCAGCACAACATGGCAACCACTGCTGATGCCATCAATGTTGCTTTGGTTTTTGTTTTTGCTTTTGCTGCTGCTATCATAGTTGTTGTTGTTGTAATCTGTAGAGCACTTGAAAATGATGAATGGAAATTATCGTTTATTGCAACGTATGCAGATGAGTTTTGTGATGAGCTTTGAGATGATAAATGCCAGACACACACACACACACACACACTCAAACACACAACACATAGACAAGCGCACTCGGCAGCACTACAGCGTTACCTATCCGTATGTATGGTTTTGTAATGGAGCTAAAATAAGAATTACACAACAAGCAGCACAGCGCCCCCAGTCAGCGGCCATCAGCCTGGAGCCATCAAGCATGCAAGCCAGCTCAATGCCGGCACCAGCGGCGGCCACCTCAGCACCGCAATTACGAAATTTAAATATTGCTCTGCTCTATTTGCTGCTGTGTGTGTGTGGCTGGCTGCGAAGACACGGCCACAGGTACGAGAGCAGCCTGAGGAATTGCTGCAATGTATGTGCGTCTGTGTGTGTGTGATGTAGCGACCGATCCATCGATACGACACTGCCGAGTGCTGGCTGATGTGTTGCGCAAAATAAAAGTGTGCAGCATTGAGTGGGGCAATGAGGAATTTATTGCTGCCACAAGTATGTGTTGCAAGTGCAAATGCAGCGCTGAAAACACAATCGCAGCAAATGTTGCCAATACTGCGGCTTGATTGTGCTTGCACCAGCAGACTGTTGCCATGTTTGTTAATTGTGTAACTGATACATAGCTGTGGCGATTTTGTCTCAATGATTATGTGTGCCAGTGTTTTGTTCTCGGACGAGTTGGAAAATCTTTGAAAAATACAGAGTTGAATAAATGTTCAACTGAATGCTGGATTCTTGCCGACTAAAAGCCACCCCCTGTCTTTAACCCGTGTTCGCAGTTGTTGCGAATTGTTGTACAGTTGCTTTGAAGGCAGTTTGTCATAAGTTATTTGTAGCCATTCGAAAAAGTGGCCTCAAAGGGTAGCGGCAGAAAAACTACCTCACTTTGTAAATTTATTATGGTTTTTTCACCTATTGAATCGAGACCGATTCATCTATTTTCATATGGAAGTTTAAAGTCAATGCACAGTGATTCGTTCCATAGACAAAACTTAAAAAATTTTTAGTCTCATAATTCAACGAGTTTGATGTCATTTGAAAGGTAAAACTCCAACTAAGAAAACCCAAAAAAAATCTGTGCGAAAAATTAATTAGTGCAAGTGCAAGAGCTGCTCATACTCGGAACTTTTTTCACAAAAAAATTCAAATACATGTTTTCTGTTTTATAGTTTATTGATTAAAAAAAATCGTAAAAATTCACTGTTAGGAAGAAGTTGCTAAAACTTTCAATATAGATTAAAAACTTATGTGGGCATTTTTGCTTATAACTTTTTCTCAAAATTTGTAAAGCTGAGGTTTCTACTTTATATTTAATTTAAAATATTTTTCAAAATTAAAAACCTGAAAATTGCCAAAACTTACAGGAAAATATCTAAAAAGTATGGGAAAGTATGTTCCTGGATTTTTTAATTTTAAGAAGCATTCTTTTTTTTTCTTTCTTTCTTTCATTCTTTTTTTTTTATTTTAAGAAGCATCGTTGAGCGCTCCAGATTTTTATTTTCTAGAAAAAAAACGCGTGTCAAATTATTTCTCACTAACAGTTCTTTCACAAATTTTGAAGTCAAAAGACCCAAAAATTCTTGTTTCTCCATACAAACTCTTAACCCATCATTGACCCCGTCAAATTTTTTTCTGAAATGTTAAAATTTCGTATGGAATTATTTCACATGTTAAGTGCTTTCCCCAAGTTTCATGTCAAAAGGCCCATACAATGTTGGTTCTCCATATACAATTTTAACCCATAGTTGACCCCGTTAGATGTTTATTTTCGAAAAAATAAAAACCACGTGTCAAATTATTTCTCACTAAGAGTTTTGAAGTCAAAAGGCCCAAAAATTCTTGTTTCTCCATACAAACTCTTAACCCATCGTTGACCCGTCAACTTTTTTTCTGAAATGTGAAAAATACGTATGGAATTATTTCACATGTTAAGTGCTTTCCCCAAGTTTGAAGTCAAAAGGCCCATACAATCTTGGTTCTCCATATAAAATTTTAACCCATAGTTGACCCCGATAGATGTTTATTTTCGAAAAAATAAAAAACACGTGTCAAATTATTTCTCACTAAGAGCACTTCAAAACATTTGAAGTCAAAAGGCCCAAAAATTCTTGTTTCTCCATACAAACTCTTAACCCTTCATTGACCCCGTCAAATTTTTTTTCTGAAATGTGAAAAATACGTATGGAATTATTTCACATGTTAAGTGCTTCCCCAAGTTTGAAGTCAAAAGGCCCATACAATCTTGGTTCTCCATATAAAATTTTAACCCATAGTTGACCCCGTTAGATTTTGATTTTTGAAAAAATTAAAAAACACGTGTCAAATTATTTCTCACTAAGAGTTCTTACAAAAATTTTTAAGTCAAAAGGCCCATAAAATCTTGTTTCTCCATACAAACTCTTAACCCATAATTGACCCGTAAAAATTGTATTTTCTGAAATGTGAAAAATTTGTATGGAATTATTTCACATGTTAAGTGCTTTCCCCAAGTTTGAAGCCAAAAGGCCCATACAATCTTGGTTCTCCAATATAAAATTTTAACCCATAGTTGACCCCGTTAGATTTTGATTTTTGAAAAAATTAAAAAACACTTGTCGAATTATTTCTTACTAGGAATACTTTCACCAAGTTTGAAGTAAATGGGCTCATTAATTCACAGTTTGTCCATATAAGCTTTTAACCCGTCGTTGACCCCATCAGACTTTGATTTTAAAAAAAATAAAAAACTCGTATCAAATTTTTTATTCACCAACTTTGAAGTCAATGGGCATACAAATCTTATTTCTCCATACAAACTTTTAACCCATAGCTGACCCAGTTAGGTTTAGATTTTTGAAAAAATGAAAAACACGTGTCGAATAATTTCTCACTAAGAGCACTTTAACCAATTTTGAAGTCAATGGGCTCATGAATTCATGTTTTTTCATAGTTTCTCCATATAAACTTTAAACCCGTCCTTGACCCCGTAAGATTTTGATTTTGGAAAAACTAAAAACACTTATCAAATATTTTTACATTTGAAGTACTTTTACCAAGTTTGAAGTCGAAAGACGTAAAAAGCATGTTTACTCATACAAATTTTTAACCCTTGGGTCACCTTTTTTAATTTTGATTTTCACAAAAATGACTAACACGTGTCAAATTATTTTTGATTTCAAGTGTTTGCACCAACTTTCAGGTCAATAGGTCCATTGGTTCATGGTTTTTCGTAATCTTCCCGTATACGCACCTTAACCCATTGTTGATCATGTTAAATTTTGATTTTCGAAAAAATAAAAAATACGTGCCGAATTATTTTTGATTTGAAGTGTTTTCACAAAATTTTAACTCAATGTGCCCATTAAATCGCGTTTCTTCATACAACACCTTAACCCATGTTTTGCCCTTTTAGACCCCGAATTTCAAAAAATGTATCTACAGTTCAAATTTCAAGTTTGTATATTAGCTTCAGCGGTTTGTACTGGGCGATGATGAATCATCAGTCAGTCAGTCAATCAGTGAGGACAAACAGTTATATCGAGAAGATTTGGCATACCCGAATAATCTGTAAATAACAATTTCCTTATACTATTTAAGTTACATTTTGTCTCATTTATTTTTTTACTCTAGAACTGCCAAATTACATAAACAAAACCAAGCAAACACTTAGAAATTCTTATAGGATTGCGACTCATCTTTCATGCCCAGATGTTTGCATAAATACGAATAGAATTGGTGTATGATCATGAGTAGCGGATCGATCGAGTATATAATGATCAATGCGAGCATTATGATACCTACGACGCAGGCCGCTGTTACAGCAAACCCTAAAAGCTAAAATCATTAATAATACAACAACAAGCGACGCCTGTGCTCACCCCCTCGCCAAAGGCCATCACATCATTGTAGATTGTGATGCGTCGGTTGTTCGCCACGGCGATTTTATGCATTTGCATTGTCCGCATTGTCGATGACATGATTGGAGATCTCCTCGAAGCGACGCAGCGCCTGGTTCTCCTTTTCCACGGTCAGTCCGTTCGAGAGGCAGATCAGCACGTAGATGGTCACCGCCGACAGGATGCCGAACGTGAAGAAAGCAAACTGTGCATGAAACGCGCATTACAAGCGTGACGCAGAGACCAGAGACAAACATGCACGTCGACTCGACGAACTGCAATTCACCAATTCACCTTGTGGACAAAACTCAGACCCTGTTTCGGCGTTGGCTCGGGCGCGTTTTGCTCAATGGTCATCGCTATCCAGTGGTTGCGCGCTCTTGTTTGGTTGACGGCGCTTTTGTTGTGATAGAGCTTGTGATAGTTTTTCAAATTGCTGGGCGATTGATATTTTTTGACAAACGTATATGATTTTGACTCGATTCCCATTGATTTGTTTGCTTCATTCCATTCAAAATATATTTTTATACTTAAAGTATTTTGAGTGTTTGCATGAGCGACGATTGAAATCGAGCTCGAACAGAATGTGTGAATGTGTAAAATGTGTGCTTGATGAAAATTGGGAACAGTAAGCAATCATGGGGGAAGAGTGTCAGAACTGTAATGGATGGGGAATTATGAGGAAAAGGAATAAGTTCTTGCTTCGACTGTGGGGAACACTGTGGCCAATGGGCTCTTTTCGGCCTCAACTGAATATGTTAAAAGTGTACTTGATTAGAGCTGAGAACAGTAAGCAATCATGGGGGAACAGTGTAAGAACTGTAATGGATTGGAAATTATGGGGAAAAGGGATGAATTCTTGGTTCGATGGCTCAATGGGCTCTTTTTGGCTTCAATTGAATGTGTAAAATTTGTGCTTGACAGGAGTTGAAAGCAGTGAGCAATGATGGAAAAACAATGTAAACTCTTTTGTGGATTTATAAAACAGCACAACAAAAAAAACACTTTTTTTCTGTTGCATGGAGTTTTTCTACTATTTCTTACTAATTTGGGTGCGCTGATTTCGAATATATCCTCAGATTTTTTCTAGCAGCTCTAGTTAGTGAGATATAGGTACCGTGTCATTTTTTCAGTTTTTCCTCTACTTTTCCATATTTTTGATCGTAATTTCTAAACCAAAAAATCGATTGACATGATTTTCACCTTATCGCATTAACAACACCGCACGGCTTCTTTTCCGATGCAACTTATTTTTATAAGTTTTAAAATTCCGCGGTAATTGGACCTCAAAGTCGGAAAATATGTAATTTTAAGGCGTTTTATTTGATGGTCAAAAACATCACATTTTTTGTAAATCAATTAACGAGTTAGGTGTATAATGAAAGCCGACACATCCAGCAATACAACACAGCCAAATTATTTGGCGGAATACACATTCGCATCGAAATAATACCAAAAATGTACCATAGTCATTTTCATCACTTTTCATACTTTTTGCTTAAAAAATTAGGGGCCTCAAAATATGCTCTTTTATATGTTCCATTTATAGTCTGAAATACAAGCAAAAAACAAAAATATTTTGAATTGCTCGAAACAAAAAAAATTAAAAACTTTGCATATTTTGAGGCTCCTAATTTTTTAAGGAAAAAGTATGAAAAATTATGAAAATGGCTATGGTACATTTTTGCTATTATTTCGATGCGAATGTGTATTCCGCCAAATAATTTGGCTGTGTTGTATTGCTTGATGTTTCTTCTTAAGATATTCATATACTTAGTAACTTGATTTATGAAACATCTGTACAATTTTCGCCATCAGAAGAAACGCCTTGAAATTCAATATTTTCCTACTTTTAAACTTTATTACAACGCCAATTTAGAACACATAAAATTGATTAATGTCAGTAAAGATGGCGTGAGATGTTGTTAATGCAACTATATACAAATCATGTCGATAGGATTATTGGTTCAGAAATTACAGTCGAAAACGAGAAAAAAGCCGAGGAAAATTCGAAAAAGTGACACGCCCATTTTTTGCGAAAACTAGAGCTGTTACATAAAAACGGAATATGGTTTTGAAATCAGTGTGGAAAAACGATTCAGATTCATGTAAAAAACTCCATGCAACAGACATGCTGTTGTGCAGTGTAATTATATGAAAGGGGAATACCTTCTTAGTTAGATTGTGGAAGTACTAAAACAGCCAATGGAGTCTTTGCTTGGCCTCTACGGCCGACCAATTGTAGTGACATTTAGTAAGTGTATCAAAAAAAGAAAGGAATTGAAAAAGATAATTGGAATGTTTGTCATCGATCGGTTGATAACACTGTACGACAGTACTTTTGACCCATCCAAAAGATGATATAGGCGTGAAACTAGAAACCATTTATAGTAACCTGGCCTACTGATTTCTTCATTTTTTGATCCGATCTTGACTTAAAAGGACCTTAAATTTTAAGGACATACACATTTCAAATTTTTTTTTTTAATATTTGTGGTTTTGAATGTTAAAGATACGAATAAACTTGTCGTGTTTTGACTAAAATTTCTATATTGAACTTTCAGTACTAAAATATGTCAGTAAGTAATATTTAGTATATATAATACCTAAAAATTTTATTTTTGTATCTTAAGTTATAATTTAATGAGTATCCAAACTAAATGCTTGCTTATAAATGGAAACTTATTTTTTAAACTCTAAAAAAAAGTCAAGGATACCGAAGGATACATGTTTAAAAGGACCTTACTGACATATTTCTGTCTTGAATGTTCAAAATGGATAATTTAGTCAAAAGGCCACAAGTTTCGTCTTTCATCCGGTACCCATATCTTTATCCTTTTAGAAGGACATTGGATCAGGACATGAAAAACTGAGTATGCCATGTTACTATGAATGACTACCACAACTATATAATCTTTTCACACCTATATAATCTTTTGGATGGGTCTCCAAAAAGTGTTGTTTTGTCGCACGGTGTATTAATCGTTTAGAAATTTGTGCGGTTTCAAATTAACTGAGCCAAATGAATACTGTGTTCATTGATCTGTCGAGCCCATCTCTAATCCCATCCTTTCCTTCTCCTTCTGTACTTATGCTCGCCTCTTTTTGGACCCCTGTATTCAATTATCGTCGAATAAACACCCGACACCATCATCAAACAACCTCTTTCTGTGCTCCCCCGACGGTCGAATTGGTAAGCAAGGAAAATGTTTAACCCTGCATTACTATCGTCTATTACACTAACGCCATTACTAACTATGGGTGTAATCCACCCACAGCTTTTGATTATCTGTTTTACTTATCCATTGAGGTAAAATAAATAAAAATCAAATTTTTTCGTAATCAGAACATCATAACATGTAAAAACAAAAATAAATTATTTAATTTTGTTAATTCATTTATTTGATATAAACATTTGTTTATGTGCATCTCATTTCAGGAAAAAAAATATGAAATAAAAAGTTGTATTGGGAAAATAGCCACATCTTGCACAATATTTAAGCTATGTTTCTTTGGCTTAGTGATTTAGAAAGCTAAAAAAATAAGTAATAAATAATTATTAAGTAATTTTTTTCGGATCGAGGTAAAATGTTGCGTAAAAACTCAAACAAAAATCAATTGTAAATAAAATAAAATCAAATCAAATCAAATAAAATAAAATAAAATAAAATAAAATAAAATAAAATAAAATAACATAAAATAAAATAAAATAAAATAAAATAAAATAAAATAAAATAAAATAAAATAAAATAAAATAAAATAAAATAAAATAAAATAAAATAAAATAAGATAAAATAAAATAATAAAATAAAATAATATAAAATAAAATAAAACAAAAAAATTAAATTATATAAAATAAAATAAAATTAAATTAAATAAAATTAAAATTAAATAAAATAAAATAAATTGAAATAAAATAAAATAAGATAAAATAAGATAAAAAAATAAAATAAAATAACAAAATAAAATAAAATAAAATAAGATAAAATAAGATACAAAAATAAAATAAAATAAAATAAAATAAAATAAAATAAAATAAGAAAATAAAATAAAATAAAATAAAATAAAATAAAATAAAATAAAATAAAATAAAATAAAATAACATAAAATAAAATAAAATAAAATAAAATAAAATAAAATAAAATAACATAACATAAAATAAAATAATATAAAATAATATAAAATAAAATAAAATAAACTTTTTTAATTTGTCTGTGTTTTGTTCTTACCTAAAAACTAAACTCTTTTAAATTTAGCCTTCAGTCAATAAAGTTAATTAATACTTTTGTTTATAAATCTTCAATGAGCGTTTTGACTCTCAAACATATTTCAGTAATCAAAGTGTTACATCTAAGACCAAGAAATGATTTCGTTTATCTCCTCTTCATTCTACTTGGGAAGAAGGGAAAAAGGCAAAAGTCTTGTGTTGGTTAGTTAACCATTTGATTAAGCACCCTAAAAAAATTCCTTTAAAATACTATCAAAACTCCAACAAATCTCAGTTCACAGCTGCTTGGACCAATTTAAGGCTCGTTTCCACTCAGCATAATGCCAGATGAATCCTAAAAGTACAACGCACATGTCCTTTGGATACTTCCCCCATTTGAAAAAAGAGCCAAATCTCAGCTTAACAACGCGCCAACCGCCTCTCACTGCTTAGCGTCATATTTTAAAAATCTGTTTGAGTATTTTTTAACAAACTTTTAATGAAGTCTGCGCACCAAGATTTTTGCTCTTCTTTTCCAAAGCTGCCCAAAGCTTTTTTATTGCAATTCTCAAGGGGAATGGCGGGCAGCACTGTTTGGTTGGCAGTAAAAATGCCAAACAACGCCGCCAAAGTGGATTTTCTCATTTATTTTGCATATTTTAAGATGTGGCAACAAATTAATGAGCTTTTATTGTGCAACCTTAATGAAACCCATAAAAATGTTCTACAACAACAACAACCATTAAAAGAAGCAACATTAACAACAACAACAATAGCAACGAAGTGCAGGTAATATGCGAGCAAAAAAAAAAGCGCACAAAAAGCGTGAAAATTGTTAGCGCACAGCAAAAACATGGCGGCCGCTAACTGAGTCTCCGGCGAGCCGGCGAAAGGTGTCTGGCGTGCGCGCTGCATGTGGCCAGCAGCTGGGCGGTCGCATAATTAACGGCATTAAAATGTTGCTGCCGAAAAGTAACAAAAAAAAATAGAGAAAAACGCTGCAAAACTGGCAACACGCTGAAAACCCAAATGGCTGATAAACTGCGTTTTTTTGTATGCGTGTGTTTTTTTGTATCTATATGCATGTGTGTGTGCGTGTGTTTGTTTGTGTGTGTGTGTGTGTGTGTGTGTGTGTGAAGTAAGCAAAAATAATTATAAAGTCACAAAATCCTTTTCAGCGTCGCTGCTAATGCTGGACGCGGCCTTTTTGCTGCCGCTTTTCGGCCATTAATTTCTGTTTTCTGTTTTGTTTTTGGCGAGCGTTGACATTGACGATAAATCTAAAATTTGTTCAAATTAACTATAATCTATAATAAATTTTCATTTTGTTAAGCAATGCGCAAAGTCCCGCACACAGCCGACGCGCCAACGAGCCGACAAGTCACAACCCGTCAAGCCTCAACCTTCCGTTGTGGCGTCTTGTGCGTCTTGAGCGCTTCTGGGGCTGCTAACGCGCCGCTTCGGCTCAAAAATATCTACGACAAAATGCCGAATGATTTATGGATTTACAGCAAAGCCTTCAACAGCAACAACAACAACAACAACACTACACGCTGCTGTCAAATATTTACGAAACTGTTTATACGCCTTGATGTATTTACGGCCAACTGTCGGCGAAGCGCCAAAGTCAGAGCAGTCAGAGTGTCGACCAAAGTGGGAAAGGGGGAAAAGAAACTCAGGCTGAAAAAAGCAACAAAGCAGCAACAAATCTTTAACAAATTTAGCACAACGGGACGTCCGGCAGCAGCAGCCACCACCGCCGCAGCGCACCGAACCTGCAGCACAGCGCTGGCAAAAAACGCCAAACGGCCGAGCGGCCATGGCGAGGCTTTGGCAAAATCATTAGCCATGGCCGCTAGACAAACGAGCAGCGGTTGGGGCGCTGAACTGATGAGCCATTTGACGTTATCGTTTGTTGTAGTTGAAACATTTTCTTATTATTTCTCTCAGATTGTTGTTGTTGTTGTTGTTGTTATGATAGCTGTTTATTATTTGTAGCCAGTGTGCTGCGCAGGTTGGCAGCCATAAATTATGTGTAAGATATCAGCGGCGAGTTGCAGCCAGCACAGCTATCAACATTAGCCGTTGGCCCAAATCTGTACGCAATATGCGGAAGTCATTTATGCAACATTAGGCTTCGAGCAACATTTTATTTATGTACGAACAACTAACAGCAAATATAACTGAACACAACACAACACAACACACAAGCGTTGTGCTTTGTCCAATGGACACAGTGTTGCCAAATACCTGAAATTATTTTCTCCTAAATCTTAAAAAAAAACTGAAATGTCCTCCCAAAAGTGAAAAAATCTCCTAAAATTTTTTTTCTAATTTGCGTCATTTTCAATTTCAATTTGTTTCAATTTGTTTATTCAGTCTAATGTTTACGCAACCTTACAGACTATGAAACAATAAATTAAAATAACTTAAAACTAGTTAAAAATTTTACAAAGAAATAATTTAAATTGAGCTCTACTTATGCTAAAATCAAAATGATGATTAACACAGAGCAAATTAAAATCCAAAAGCGCTCTATTGATTGGCTCATTCAGTGCATAATTAACTTTATGACCCTCAGTCCAAAATATTTGATGTCGCCGCAGCGACTTAGCTGGGACATGGAAGTTTATTAGACCAAGCAAATCAGGGCAATCGATAAATCCAGAAACAATATCAAATATAAAAGAGAGGGCCGAAATTCTTCTGCGCAACTCGAGTGACTGCAAATTTATTAATTTACATCGCGAAATATAGGGGGGAAGTGGAAGATCGAAGTTAAGAGAGTTAAGAGCAAACTTAACAAATTTACGCTGAACCCGCTCAAGGCGATAGATATGTACATCGTAGTGTGGGTTCCAAATAAAAGACCCATATTCCAATTTCGATCTTACAAACGCATTAAAGAGCAATTTTCGCGTATATGGATCCTTGAAACCCACACTATGCCGTTTAACAAAGGCAAGAGAGGAAAAAGCCTGAGGAATGACACGGTTCAAATGGCTGACAAACGTAAAACCCGAATCAAACACAACACCAAGATCCAACACCTCATCTAGGGACTTTAGCACACAATTAGAGATGGAGTAGGAAGTAGGACGAATATTACGGGATTTAGAAAAGGAAATAGAATTACATTTATTTATATTAACAGAAAGATTATTACGACAACACCAATCAAAAAAGTTGTTAACTTCGCATTGGAGAAGATAAGAGTCAGACAGATTATGGATTTTAGAAAATATTTTTAAATCATCTGCATAAAGAAGAAAACAACAACTACTAAAACAACTACTAACATCATTCATAAACAGCACAAAGAATAGAGGTCCCAGTATACTACCCTGAGGGACACCAGACGTAGCCAATAATTATAATTTTTTGTTTTATTTTATTTTTTTATATTTTTCTTCATATTCGAAAAAGATTAGACAAGACTAAGAAACTCGCTTTCAACTTTACACTATGAAAAGATTTACGCCTAAGCAATGCACACCTGAAGTCTTTTTGGGCAATTATTGATTATTTACTATTATTATTTAATTAAGTAATAATTATTTTTTGTTTTATTTTATTTTTTTATAATTTTTCTTCATATTCGAAAAAGATTAGACAAGACTAAGAAACTCGCTTTCAACTTTACACTATGAAAAGATTTACGCCTAAGCAATGCCCACCTGAAGTCTTTTTGGGCGATTATTGATTATTTACTATTATTAATTAATTGAATATTAATTATTTTTTGTTTTAAAATTTTTTTTTTATTTTTCTTCATATTCGAAAAATAATAGACAAGACTAAGAAGCTCGCTTTCAACTTTACACTATGAAAAGATTTACGCCTAAGCAATGCACACCTGAAGTCTTTTTAGGCAATTATTGATTATTTACTATTATTATTTAATTGAATAATTATAATTTTTTGTTTTATTATATTTTTTAAAATGTTTCTTCATATTCGAGAAACATTGGCCAAGACTGAGAAGCTCGGTTTCAACTTAACACTATGCAACTATTGAAAAGATTTAGGCTAAGTTGAAAAAAATAGAGAAACAGTTTTATTATAATATAATACCTCAGTGGCGCAAGCAAGGGGGGCGCAGGGGGTAGTAACCCCCGTGAGTTACTAAGCCTCATTAGGGTCAAGGTGGGTCAAGGAGTGGTTCTCCAACAACTTGTAGGGAGCACAATAGATCACTTCTGGTCTCAGTGCAACAAACTCCATTAAATCAAATTCTATTCTAAAGGGTTTTGGGGACTCAAATTCCTTCCAAATATTTATATCTCGCAAATATTTTGAGTGAAAAATAAGGTTTCAACTTGTATTGAGCTCAAAAGTTTTGTACAGAATCCGCCCCTCCCATAAAACGAAATCCTGTGTGCGCGCCTCATAGTTCAGATTGCAAGAGCATTTCATAACTTGAATGACTTCAAGCACAGACATTTCTATCAAACGCCATTCAGAGTTAAAAAAATCTTCCCTCATACTTTTGTTCACTGCTTTTGCAAGGAGAAATTTCCATTCCCCTCTCCTCACCCCTCCGTAAGTGGTGTCTGTTGAGCCGTTTAGGCGCTGTATTGCACATACGACACTATATTACTGCGATCAAAAACATCACAATTTACTTTAAGCCACATCAAATTGTTTTATCGACCCGTTCTATAATGAATGTCTGCCCATCAATTTAATACCATTCATGTATTTATACAATGGCCACAGCAACAAACAGCACCTAATTTTAAATAAAATCCAGCATTAATGTACCAACGATAAGACGCTTTCAACGCACTGAGCCGCTTGTAAGATGAGAGTTTTTTGCAGTTTATGCGCATCTGCAATTAAATTCCATTATTCTGTCAATATTAATTTTATGCTTTTGTCTTTGGACTTTGTGCACACACACACACACACACTCAACACACACGAACATATGCACATCAGCTCGTATGTGAGCGCCGATGTGTGCACAAAGCCGCTTACTGCAGCTGGAGACTCTCTCAACAACGGCAGTGACAGTTCGCTCGAAAGCCGCTTTACTTTTGCACCGAACGCTCGGCTCCTCGCTTCTCGCATACACCACGCAGTGATGCGAGCGCGTGCCATTAGTTTGCCATCCAAAGTCCATCAACATCGGCAACAACATCGACATCAATGTCAACCACGACTCTACGTAGTCGAGTGCAAGTCCGAGTGCGAGTGCGAATGCGCGTCCTCGTACGTCAGCAATGGAAGCTGAAGCGCTCTTAAGTCCATCTTGTCGAAATTTCGTGCCACTGCCACCAGCCACTCGGTCGCGCAGCTCCACTACTTAAGCCATATAACTTGTTATACCTACTTATGTGTTGTTGTTGTACATTGATGTGTGTGTTGCTTGATTCGCCTTGCCTCAGCATGCCAAAAGTTTAGCAAGTTTTCGAGTGTCCCCCATCCCGCACTATGCGCAGCTTGTCTGAGTGTTTGTTCCACTTAAATTATGCAGGTCACGTGCGAAATTAAACTTTGGCGCTTCGACCACAACGCAACAACTCTTCCATTGCCTTACGAACATATTTTTTCGTCCTCTTTGTTTTGTAGGTTCTTTTTTTTCGCTTCGGCCTCTGTCTTCCTCATTTCTGTCGCGTATTTCTTAATTAACTTCTTCTTGCAAGAAGTCAAACAAATTGCTGGAAAATTGCGGTTGATAATTAACTGTCAACTGTGTATTTGTTGGCACCGAAGCCGCCTTCTCGCTCCGCCCTTCTCCGCTGTGGGCTGTAACTTTGGTTCTTCGTCCGCAAGGTGCCTGATGCAAACTGTCGTCGAAGTGTTGAAAGGCAGCAATGGCCAGCGAGACGCATAAACGAAAAACTTTTCAGCATTGACAACTTTAAATGACAATTAAGTGTTTAACGAACGGAACGCCCGGGGTGTAGGCAGTTGTTGAGTGGAAAAGCAATCAGCGGTAAGTTACTCGAGTCAAATGGCAGCGCTATTTTAATGAGCATTTATTGCAGTTTGCAGAACTTTGCTACAAGCGATATGTGATTAATGTTAGCAAAAGAATTGTGACACTGTGTGTGCACAAAAAATGCAAAAAAAACTGTAAAAATATTAAAAAATCTGAAGAAATTTCATTTAGATGCATTTTGTAGAAGTTTTAAGTTTTTGTGACACTTTGTGACAATGAAAATGACATTGGTTAATCCAAATATTGATTGTATCTGCAACTTTAGCATGCAAGATTGAAAAAATCTGTGTGACAAGTTGTCACAAATTATTATTTGTTGCTAATTTATAAAATTGAAAATTTTAAGCGAAAGAAACAATTGAACTAGTATAGTGTGGGATATTTATGAATCTTTGTGTCACAAAAACAAATTAGAAATTAATTAGCGGAAATAAAGTTGCATTGTGAAAAAGACGATAATAAATAACAACGCTGAAATCTTAAGATTGAATAAATGCGCAGTGTGACAAGGTGTCACAAATTATTATTTGATGTTGATTTATAAAGTGTGACAAGGTGTCACAAATTATTACTTGATGTTAATTTATAAAACTGAAGATTTTAAGTAAATGAAAAAATTAAACTAGTATAGTGTTGGATATACATATATGCATCTATATGTCACAAATAAATATTTAAAATAATTAGCGGAAATAAAGTTGCATTATGAAAAAGAAAAAAATAAATAACAACGCTGAAATCTAGAGATTGAAAAATGCGTAGTGTGACAAGGTGTCACAAATTACTTTTTGATGATAATAAAATTTGTTGATTTATAAAATTAGAGATTTTAAGTGCAAGAAACAATTGAACTAGTATAGTGTGGGATATTTATGCATCTATGTGTCACAAAACAAAAATGAAATTAATTGGCGGAAATAAAGTTGCATTATGAATCAGAATACAATAAATAACAACACTTAAAATTAGAGATTGAATAAATGCACAGTGTGACAAGATGTCACAAATTATTATTTAATGTTCATTTATAGCATTACAAGAAAAAACAAAAAAAATTTAGAAATTAATTGGCGGAAATAAAGTTGCATTATGAAAAAGAATACAATAAATAAAAACACTAAAATCTAAGAGATTGAATAAATGTGCAGTGTGACAAGATGTCACAAATTATTATTTAATGTTCATTTATAACATTGCAAAAAAAAAACAAAAAAAAATTAGAAATTAATTGCCGGAAATAAAGTTGCATTATGAAAAAGAATACAATAAATAACAACGCTTAAATTCAGAGATTGAATAAATGCACAGTGTGACAAGATGTCACAAATTATTATTTAATGTTCATTCATAAAATTAAATATTTTGACACAATCTTGATGCAATTGTGACACAATTGCTAGAAAATTTTCAATATTTATGCATTTATGTGTCACAAATTAACATTCAGAATTAATTTTCAGAAATAAGAATGCATTATGAAAAATAGTAAAATAAATAACAACGCTCAAGCTTAGAGACCAAAATCAAGTTGTGAAAAAGTGTGACAAATTTTTACTGAATAGCTACAATATATAAATAGGTAAGTAATGATAAAGATAAATAAAAATATTAAAATAATAAAAATACTGACAAATTTAAAGATAGAAATTAGAGCAAATCAAATCGTGAAATTTGCAAGCACAAATTTTTGTGTGACAGTTGTCATATTGTGACAATGAAAATTAAAAGATGTTGGGTAAAAATATTACCGTAATTAGTGGTAATGTTACAAATTAATATTTGAAGTTAACTAATCAAATTGTAAACTTTGAAGTTTGAAAAGATATACAAAAGTGACGAATTTTAAAACAACAAATGAGAATAGTAAAGAAACATGTTAGAATTGTGGAAATGGGCACATCGAAAAATGAAAAATTGCTATAATGCGTTACAAAAAAACATTGACATTAATTTGCGTAAATAAAGTTGCATTATGAAAAAGAATAAAATAAATAAAAACACTAAAATCTAGAGATTGAATAAATGTGCAGTGTGACAAGGTGTCACAAAGTAATTTTTGATGTTAATTTTTAAGATTGAAGAAATTTACACATTTGTTTGTAACACAATTTGTCGTATTGTGACAATGAAAATGGAGAGGTGTTGTGTAAAAATATTACCTTAATGTTTTTTGACACGTTTAGTTGGAAAAATGACAAAGTGTGACAAATTAATAATTGATGTCAACACATCGAAAAATAGAAAATTTCTATAATAATACAACAACAAACACATGTAACATACATGGTATACTTTTGCATGTATCTTCTTTAAGATAGAAAGACAAAAGAGAAAGTAAGAATCAGATTGGTTTGCATGGATATAGATGCAGCTACAGGTAGGGAATAGAAAGTGTATAGTAAAAAAAGGAAAAGGAAAGTCATTGAACCGGAAGAGAGAGATAACAAATGGGTAGAACAGGAATGGAAAGAGAAAGACTGGGACGAAGGGGAAATAGAGAAAAGATGAAAGAAAAAGGCGATCCAAGAACAAGGACATTAAAAGGATATAGTTGCGGGCAGGTAATACAAAGTTAATAATAATAAAGGCAAAAGAAAAGTTATTGATTAGGAATGGAAAACTTGACGCCGCACTATGGCTCGGTTTGCCATTTTTCGTTGCAAAAATCATAACTTCTGAACCAATAAAGATATTTAAAAAATTTAAATTGCATCTGAAAGTGTAATATACAAGCTTTAAAATGAGCATAAAAACAGGGTGCCACAGTAACAAGGGCTTTAAAATTCGTTGCCAAAGTTAAGATTTACTAAAAGTTCATACTACAATGAAATTACTTTTTTGTTTGCTTTAAAAAATTAATTTTTTTATATATTTTTTCTAATAAATTAATATAATTTCCTGATTCATACGTTATTTTTTCCAAAAACTTTTTTTTTTTTTAAAGTTAGATTTTTTCAAAATCTCTATCTACGCTGGAAGGAATGTCTAATAATGAAACCATTTCTAAGCTATAAGTATCTGTAAGTTCTTTTCGTGATCTTACAGATCTCATAGATGAAATAACTGGATCAGAAGAAACTGCTAACATGTTGAAAAAGTCTTCATTTTGTCTAGATCGTGATATTTTGCAAGTGTTCATACATCTATACCTTTTGTAGTCCTTATTTTTGCATTCTTGAGCTTCTTCAGACAAATCCCCAATTGGTAAGCACTGGTATTCTATTAAATCCTTTCCATGTGCTAAAATTTTATGTACCGTAGGAGTAAGTTTCTTCTCTGATTAACTCAATCGAGGCTGCAATCGAGTCTGCTAAGTTTCAGTAAAGAAATGGACTGCGCTTGAACCAGATTTAAGTTAAATAGGCGGTGCCACGCCTCCTTGTTTAATACCCGCACCTTTCCCTCTGTCGAAAGATATGAATAAATGGTATGTTCGTACTTAGTTTCATTGCTGTGCGACATATAAGTCAGCAAAATATTTAGGTCACAAAAAATGTGCCACGCCCCTTGTCCAACGCCCATCAAATCTCACCAGTAGAATGACTCATCTATCGGACGACAGAATACTAAATTTCAATGCTGTGCACCTCACAATTTCGAAGATATTCATTTATAAAGATTTGGCTTTTATGGGCGGTGCTGTCCAATACCCGCCCCATTCCGTCTGTCGAAGGACATGAGTAAATAGTAAGTTCGTAGTGAATTTAATTGATGTATGACTTATGGTTCCAATGTAATCGTCTGAAAATTTTCAGAATTCACGGTCAAAAATGACAGGGATTTTCCGACTTTTCCAATAGATTTTCCGGAATTTTCTTTTCGCAAAACCTGAACTGACTCAAGACGGCCAGTCCGTTTGAGCGTGATTAGATATATAGATTTAAATAGATGCCAGCAACACAAAATGGGTTGTCGACCGTACTAAATGTGCGCGATTTTTCGTATACTTGCGTGTTTTTCGACCCGAGGTTGTTTCACTTTTATTGCTCTAGAAAGTAAAGCGGCAAAAAGCGGCAGCTAAGCTTTGGAAGTTAGGTAAATAATTGAATAATAAATAACCACCCTCAATTTCGCGGAGGTTATTTTTGGTATATTTTTTTTATTTTCGATCAAAGTTGAAAAAAAGGTCGAAATATCGACTTTTTGAGCAATCGGTAGATCGAACAACTTTTAAAACAAAATAAAAATTTTTCATTTTTATTATATTAACAATTAACGTACCTTTTACAAAAAACCAACAAGTTACCGATTTACATACAAATCAATTTTAAAGATGAAAAAAAAACCAAAAAATACACATTTTTCTCGATGTGGAAAAATTGTCAACTTTGAGCGGCTCTACCTCCCAAACTACTAATCCGAATTTAATGAAAGTTACATATTCGTAATCCCTGGAATAATTCTTAATGAGATGCGTGTATTCATTTTATCGAACGCTTTCATGAAATTTTTGATTTTTGCAACGTTTTGCCGACCATAGTGCGCCGGTAGGACTCAAAGGACTCCTTTTAAAGAAGAACCAGGAACAAGAACATTAAAAGAATATAGTTGCAGGTAGGTTACAGTTAGTGGGTAGAAATAAAGGCAGATAAAACAGGAATAGAAAGGGAAAGGAATTGAGATTAGGAGAAAGAGAGGAAAGATGCAAGAAAAACAGGTCCCGGGAGCATGAATGTTAAAAGACGGAAAAAAGAAAATGTTGTAGAGATAAAAATCTGAAAAATTCATAATAAATGTGAATTTTTTGCTCAAATTCAAATAAGAAAACATAGCCGACTTCTCGAAAAATCTAAGGATAATAAATTTCAGTACATTTTTTTATATGAAAACGCAAGAACCAACCAATAACCACACATGTAGACCACTTCAATGGTTGCACTAACCCGCGGCTTGCCGCATGCTCAAGGAACCACACCTGTACAACAACTGTACTTGAATTTGTTGCTTTTTTAGTTTATAAATGTTTTGTAGTTGTTTTGTTTTGCGGTATGCAACACTTGTCACACGTTACGCTAAGGCCACTTTATTTATGCTTTCAGGCTAAATGCGACACCTTTACCTCATTTCCCTACGACCACAAGCAGATATGTAAAATTTTTAGGTACTCTCTCTTCTGCCAGGAGCGCTCGAAGGCGTTTGCAGTTGTTGTGAGTTGTTGGTGTTGTTAGTGCGGCTCGTTGCGCTAAAGCAGCGCGCAACGTTGGGTTCGGCAAAGCTGCCACAAGGTAGCAACAGCAGCCCACACATGCGACACACTCACTCACTCGCACACACACTCACTCACACAGCTACACTTATTCGCTCACACGTTAGAGCACACATTCAGACGCCAAAGTGCTGGCAAGTATTCGCGCACACTTGCGCCTCCGTGTGGCATGTGGCAAGTGCTTGTTAACATGAGAAAACTTTTTCCCAGCATCTGCAACAATTTCCACAGCTGTGTTTTGACCACTTTCTGTACGTCAGTACGTCTTGGCGTCTTTGTCTTTTGCTTGTTTGTGTTGGTTTTTTCTTATTTTTTTTCGTAGCGTTTTGCTTGCTTCGCTTCGCAAGTTGCACGAACTCTGACACTGTACGTGGAATTAATGCACCTCGGCTTGCGGGCAGGACGACAAACAGACCGACAGACCGACAGGCAGGCAGCGTTGCCAAAAGCAATTAAACACGTACGTGGCTAAGCGTAACGTGTCGCTGCCGCTTCGCCAACGCTGCACGCCAACAAAGGCGCAGCTGTGTGTCTTCTCTCGTCGCCAAAGATGCAAAAATGTTCCAAGTGTCCCCAGTTCGCTGTGCGACCATCGACCTGCCGCAACCCCGCCTAAGCCTCACCAGCGCACAGTGATTCGACTCCATACAACCGCGGGACAAAATTAGAAAGAGTGGTCCGTTCTTCATAAAATTTGCTATACTAGTTAATCATGGTCTGCTGAATTGATATCTCCATTTGGTTTTTCTTAAACTTTTGTAGTTTTGCAATATCTGAGACTTGAATTTGCAATTTTCGTCATTTTTGATCATTTTAGCACAAAGTGTGTTGGCTAGATTTTTCCGATTTTACATTTAATCGGTAACGTCAACATTGATAATTGTAAAGAGTAACAGAAATTGTCTTAGGACCCTTTAGTTTTGCAACAAAAACGATAATAATAGACGTATGTTTTGCTTTTTGCAGTTTTCTCAATTTTTCATGCTGATTGCATACTTTTAGGGAAGAAAACAATAAATTTTGTCGATAAATAGGTGTTTAGACCACTTTTCAAAATGAATTCTTTTCTGAGATCGGAAGATATCGGAGGATGTAATTACATTATCCGACAAAGAAAGAATGCTTTTTAAAATAAAAAAAAATCCAGGAACATACTTTCACATACTTTTTAGATATTTTCCTTTAAGTTTTGCCAATGTTCAGATTTTTAATTTAGAAAAATACTTTGAATTAAAAGTGATGTAAAAGCCTCAGCTTTAGAAATTTTGAGCAAACATTAAAAGCGAAAATGGACACATCATTTTTTAATCTATATTGAGAGTTTTAGCAACTTCTTGGTAACCATGTATTTTTAAAATTTTTTTACTCAATAGACTAAAAAACAGAAAATATGTGTTTACATTTTTTTGTGAAAAAAGTTTCAACTTTGAGCCGCTTTTGCACACACACCAACTAATTTTTGCACAGATTTGTTGGGGTTTTCTTAGTTGGAGTTTTACCTATCAAATGACATCAAAATCATTAAATTCTGAGACTATACATTTTTGGAATTTTGTCTATGGGACGAATCACTGTGCAGCGCCGCACTCAACGCCACTTCATGTGCCACACTTGTGTTGTATGTACGTAGCGTTCAAGTGGTGTTGCTTGTTGTTGCTGTTGTTGTTGTTGCTCTTAAAGCATAACCGCCACATTAATTTGAAGTAGCACCGGCAACGGCAACGGCAGGCGGCTACACTTTGACGCTGCCGGTCGACGCTAACTTATTTAATTTCAAAACTTGCGCCTAATGGATGCCACCAAGTGTGGCTGTTGCTGCCGTTGTTGTTGTTGTTGCAACAGCCTATGGCATATTTTCGGTTTTGATGGCAGCTGCTCGAGCGCCATTCGTTGTGTGTGTGTGTGTTGTGTGTGTGTTCTGTTTTTGGTTTTATGCGTTCGCGGCGGCAAATGTTACACTTGAGGTTGCACACTTTCGAGCGCCGTTTCGCACACAGTGCAACGTTGAAAGTTTGCTAATTTTATTTGCCGTGTTAGGTAAGATTTCAGCTTGATAGCTGCGTGGTCAAAAGATTTAATGTCATTAGCGCAGACAGGTGGTTGAGTTGAGTGCAAGGCGGCAGTGCGTTGCAAAAGACTTTTCGCGAAATTAACTGAAGCCCAATTTTAGGCGCCACAGTGAACGCAATGCCGCTGTTGTTAGTTGAAATACTTAGACGTTCAAAAGCGCTGAAAACCTTAGGAGGGTGAGATAACAAAAGTAATAAGATTAATATAAATATTTGGAATTCGAATTTCATTAACCCTAATTCCCAGAATTTTAAAAGTAACGTAAACCCAGAAGTGAGACTGTCAGGCTCATATGAGCTAAACTACTGAAAAACTAAATTTATTTTATTTTTCCAAATCTAGTCACTACTTAAAGACGTTTTTATTTAAGTTTTTTTATTTTAAGGGGGTCCTCTAGTACAAACGGTGTTTTTTAAAGCTTTTTTTGGGATTTATTTTTCAGAAACTGCAAATGATAATGAGATAATTCTTCGTATATTTATTCTTTACATATTGAATTA
Organism: Melieria picta; assembly: GCA_964056695.1. Lineage (NCBI taxonomy): Eukaryota > Metazoa > Arthropoda > Insecta > Diptera > Ulidiidae > Melieria > Melieria picta. The sequence continues at coordinate 126,039,840 of OZ057399.1, read as the reverse complement.
TAAAAAAAAAAAATTTTCCACGTGCTACCGCGAACACTGTTGGGGTCCGCCAGCTGAGTACCGGCCATGTTTTTTTTGTAAGGGTGCGTTTGCGCCATCCTAACTTTGTCCCTGTTCGTCTGAAATGTAATCCAAATTGCCTCTTAAAAAGCATTACTCCAATTAAGGGATGACCTATAATGAACCCGATCTGATCAAAATTGGACCCGCGGCATCGTTTTAACGTGTTTTTTTCGAAATTCGCCCTTTTTTTGCTTTAAAAACTCCCCCCAAAAATCGGCTAGTCAATGTAGCGCAATCTCCGTAGGTTAACCCGTGGAGCAAAAAGTTTTGAATACAGCAAAACAAGAATCAAGTGAATCGGTCAATTAGTTCCGACGGAATCATGGCGCAATGGTCAAAAAATGTGTTTTCGAAAAAAACGCGTTTAAAGTTTTAAAACCGTGTTACCGCGCACAGTGGAGCGTCACCATATATCGCATGGCCAAAAATAGTGAACGTGGTTTAATTTTGACGAAATTTGGTATCCACCCATTTTTTAGCGTAATTAAGAAAAATACGAAAACTTGTGAAAAGTGGACTACTGCCACGCCCACCCCCCATATTGAAAAAATCTTTGTTATTCGATAACTTGGCCACTACTAACACTAGAAAGATAAAATTTTACACACAATATCACTGGGGTATAATCTATAATTGTGCCAAAAATGGGCAGTCTACCACGCCTACTTTAAAAGTTCGTATAAGCCTCAAATGAATTAATCGGTACATATGTATATTTTGGCATTTTTTTAAGTTTTCGATGTTTTTCATGTTGACCCCTCTTCAATTCGCTCTTAAGTTTATTTTTCACAAATATTTGCATGAATTTGTAGTGCCAGCCGGGCGAGTTAAACTACGCGACGGCAGCTACACATAAAATAGATTACGAAATTGTACAAAAGATGCCACTATAAAAAAATGAATTACATGCGGGTCTGCAGGCCTCTGCAGCTGAAACTTTGCAAACGTGTTCTACATACTTGTAATTTAGTGAAACAATCGAAATTGCAAACGCTCCCTAGGGCTTTTCGAGATATTTAATTTTGAAGATTGCACTTAAACTATTTCTAGGGCTCAAAATGGCTCTATGTTCAAATAACGGTAGTTAGCGAACAGTAATAACCAAAACAAAAAAAAAGGCATTGCCTGACTATAAAAACCTAAAACATAAAATAAAAAATCAGGTATATTAAAATAATAACTGTAACCATAAGAAAAAACATCTTTAGTTTCGCAATGTTAAATTTCTATTTTTCCTTAAATTTGTGTTCACGCAATATATGAAGTTTAAAACTTTCGTGAGACTACAAAACTTAAATTTTTTTTAAAATTCCTTTTGATATAGCTTAGTTGGAGATTTGGCTTCGATCGTGCTTACTTATTTTTTAAAAAAAAAGATTTTTATTTTTTTTTTTTTGGCCACGGACGCCCCACTGTGCCGCGTAGTGAACGAGACGGATTTGAGGCCCTGTATCTCAGAGACGTTTACGAATTCGACAAAATCCGTTCGTATACTTTTTCTATGATAGTTATACTATAAAAATATGAAATTTAAAAAATCGATTTTTTTCAAAATTTACAACTAGAGGACCCCTTAAGTAAAGAACTTGTAAATACAGGGTCCACAGGGAAACAATTGCTACTGCAGCGCTAGAGGCCATGCATTAGGTTTGCGTTTTTTTATATACCCATCATACAAATTTTGTTTATTCTGAGCGTATGAACCTCGCATCCAATAACCTATTCGCTAATTCCTTACTGGTGAACTAGTTGGCCATTATTACATTTGTGTTTGTGAGGTTCACACAGTTTTTCATCACCCTTTTTGCAAGATCCACAGCTCCTCGATTACCGTCTTTGCATGTGTATGACATTTCAGGAAGTATTAGCACCGTCGCACTTCCATATTCTGATTACATATTTATCGGGATTGGAAGACATAAACTGTATGAACTAGCATCAACCTCGGCAAGGCATAAATTCTTCATAATATGTCGTAGATTGCAGTATTTTTAAAATTTTTAATTGACTTCATCCCATGCCGACTAGATGAGTGCTAGGCTTAGAAACTTTGAACTTGATACGATAAAAATGCATCTAAATATGAAAAATAAAAATATTCTTCCATATGATTGACAAAAAGTCAAGGAATTCTTAGTAAATCTTAGTTTTTTTTTCAAATGAGCTTCTGAGGCTCACTTCTGGGGTTTCGTTGCATTTTTAAAAAATTTAAAAAAAAAAGTTAAAAAAATGTCTAAAAAGTTACATTTATAAATGAAATATAATTCTAACATTCCATTAGAGGATTACATAAAAAAATTGGAATCGAAAATCTTTTTGTAAAGGATTTATCACCATTTGAAATCTTAAGTGAGGGTTAGGGTTAAGTCGTACTATGTGTTGAATTTGGACAATATTAATACTTTAGTTAGCAAGAAGAACGTTGAGATATTATCAAAAGGAAATCATTTGAACTTCTCTATACAGCAGAAGCAAGTCCTTTCAAGAACAGCAGAGAACTATCGAGAAGAACAGGGTGACGCTGAATGGGAAATGGACTGGAATGATACCAATTTTAATGCTTTCAACCCCCCAATTTTACCCTGTGTCTCGATATTACTTTTTGGTATTTAAATCATGAAATTCTTACCTAAGAAGTGTACACACAACATTTGAAGTCGCCACGCCTCTTTGTTAGAGATGTAGAGCTAGTTTACTTTTGAACAATTTTAGCTTAAAACGGGTTCAATAAATTTTGTATCAATAATTTTGAATTACAGAAAAATTATTTAGTATTTATGGAAAAATACAAAATTATCACTTTTTGATTTTATTTAACCATTATTAAAGAAACAGGGTTTTGATCAAACGCGCCCAAATCGTAGATTTCAATTAGAACATAAACTTTCCCTGATATCGCTGAAAATGATTGGAAATTATTTTGGGGATAACAGTCAAATTTTTATAATTTGCTTTGAATTCACTCTAAAAATATTAATTTGTTGGTGCCTACTTAAATGAAACCCATAAATCAATCGTTGCTTTTGCTATAAGATGACAAATAGGTGCAGTTGCTCTCAGGCAACTTTGGAGACGAAAGGGTTAAGAAAACTACGTATATAGCAGGTTTAATCTGTAGAGAATGGCGCTCAAATGACAGATTGACCCCAGATTGATATCAATTTTGAACAAAGGACAAAGACATCAAATCCAATCTAGACAGAACGACGCTCTAATGACAGACTAACTCGAAAGTGCCCAATTCAAGTAACTCAAACTCAGCTTTCAATACAAGCCATACAAGTTTTGGGCAGCATCGCTACTAAACGCATTAGCTATGTGATTTTCAACTAAATCGACAAAGTCTGTTCTTAAAAGTGTCGACTTTAAGTACTCGAAAGTGCTAAATACACAATGCCGATACTTTTAAGTACCAAATATCATTTTCCCTGATGTGTCAATACTTTCGTACAGGGTTCTCAAAACTATCAGATTCTTGCCTAACACTAAGCAATACCAATAGGGGTATTCACACTGGCCCTGTTTAGTTTGGTAATTCGTTAATTCGTAACTCGGTAAAGTTTTTAACTGTGAATATACTTTTTTTATAGTCTAGTTAGTCTGGATTTTGTACAAATTTGTTGCAAAAAGTGCACAGAAATCAATTCCAATATGCCCAAAACAGGTGCAATGCGCGAATAGAATGAAATTGAACAGCTGATGGCAGTGTTACCAAATAACGAACGAATTGTCGAGCCTGCCACCTTGTTACTTTCTTACTCGGTAATTCGATAGTTCGAAAATAGTACTTTTACAAAAACAAAATACACGTACAAAACTAACGAATACCGAACTAACACAGTAACGAGCTCGGTGTGAGTACCCCTAACGTTTCTGCGCATTCACAATACAGTAGACGCTCAAAAATTCGAACCACTTTGTAGTGCGAAATGTCTAAATTTCTGGACTTTTTTTAATTTACACTGTACAACATAACAAAAAAAAGACTCTGACTGGTGACTTATAGTGAAATTTTGCATTCAACATTTTTCCCCATACACACTTAACCTAAAAAAATCAAGTTTTGTAGGACATTTAGTACCAATTTTGAATAAGTTCGAAATAAACCCTTAAACACATTTTCAGTTTTGGCTTAATTCTGGCGTTCAAGTTAATTTAAAATACCTATAGAAGAATTTTATGGCAAATATTTTCGTGGCACATTTTTTCCTTAAAAAGTCCTGTTTTACAGGACATTTTTGGCATTTAAAAATAAAATGGTCAAATTGACCCATACAAATAGGAGTTACAGGGTTAAAATGCTCCACAATAATGTTCTTTGTAGTATTTTACATCAAATTGGTAAATACATCATATACCTAAAATGTAAGGTTACATGGTTTTCGTATGCCGATTCACCATAAGAATGTGCAAAAAGGGGAAAACTTTGACCCCTTAAGGGGGAAAGCCACTGTGACGGGTCAAAAAATTAGTGATTTTAAACATTTTTTTTGACCGAGTAAATATAGGAATTTTTGGATCGGTTTTTTTTTATTTTATTAAGCAGACATCTAATAATATTTCCACAAATTTTTATTACAAAATATTAAATAGTTTAAACAATAGAGATGATCCCGTAGCGCTTGAAAAAAAATTCCCCCTCCATGGCGGCATCGATTTCTCAAAAACCCGTACTCAGAAAAAAAAAAATAAAATTTTATTGTAATCTGTATGAATGTAGCTATCTTTGTACGTAGCCTTTTTTTTTTATTTTGATTTTTCACAAAATGGCGACCGATTGAAAATATTTCCATGTTTTCGACCTTGTTTTTTTGGTTTTGAGACAGTTTAAAAAATAGTAAAAAACAAAATTTTCCAAATCGGCTACGCTTAACCTTAACCACTACTAAGACGAACAAAACAAAAAAAAAAATTAGAAATCGGTTCATAATTGGTTGAGTTATTGATGCCGCCAGTTCAAAAAAAGTCGTTTTGAGAAAAACGCGTTTAAAGTTTTGAGTCCTACTTGCAGTCGGCCTACTTGCTCTCACTAAAATCGTTGTAACTTAGTCAATTTTTGAAATTATGACTTTAAATTTTGTACACATATTTGTGAATATATATATAAGCTTTGATTTAAAACAAAAAAAAAAAATTTTTTTTTTTACCCGTCACAGTGGCTTTCCCCCTTAAAAAAAATGCAGACGTAAACTTTCACAACGCCAATACACGTATATTTTTTTTTGGTCCCCTCGACTAGAATCCGTTGTCAGAACCTTGTTATTTTAAAAAAGATTTGGTTTTGTTGTGCAGTGTTTATGTAAAAAGTCCAAAAACGACATCTAATAACTTCAAAGTGATGCCATTTTTTCTTCACATTAAAAACATGTAATACGTTTTATTCGCGTTTTTACGTTTTTATTCTTTTTAATAGTCGCTTAGAAAATCCATATAATCCATAAATCAAACTTTTTTAAGATATTAATTTTAACGTCGAAAGTCAAAACATTTTTTTTACGTTTACTCGACATTTTTATGATTTTTTGTTACTTTTTAATCAAAACTAAACCAAATGTCATCCACGAACGTGCGGCAAATGATGATAATTTGGTAATTCCCCTTTTTCATTTAATTTAACCCTTTCGACCCCAAAATTGCCTGAGAGCAACTTTAACTATTTGTCATCTTATAGCCAAAGCTACAAATTACAAAAATATTACTGTTATTCCCAAAATAATTTCCAATAATTTGCAGCGATATCAGGGAAAGTTTGTGTTCTAATTGAAGTCTACGAATTGGGCGCGTTTGATCAAAACCCTGTTTCTTTAATGATGGTTAAATAAAATCAAAAAGTCATAATTTTGTATTTTTCCATAAATATTAAGTAATTTTTTTGTAATTAAAAAATATTGATACAAAATTTATTTAACCCGTTGTAAGCTAAAATTATTCAAAAGTAAACTAGCTCTAGAACTCTAACAAATAGGCGTTGCGACTTAAAATGTCGTGTGCACACTTCTTAGGCAAATGTTTCATGATTTAAATACCAAAAAGTAATATCGAGACACAGGGTAAAATTCGGGGTCGAAAGGGTTAAGGAAATTTGAACTGACAATTCGAATTTGAATTTAATTTGGTCTTTTTTTACACGGTTTTGATTTAACACGGTTTGAAAAAAAAAATATTTTTAATTTTTTTGCACGATTTTATTCCATTTAGCACGAAAAATCAAAAAATTTTTTATTTTCAAACCGTGTTAAATACAAACCGTGTAAAAAAAGACCGTGTAAAAACAGAATTAGGTGTATTCAATCGATCAATAGCGGCGTTCACACACTAATTGCATGTCGGATCATCGCCACTGGATCCAAACAATCAACCAACTCCGAAATAATCGACTCTCTACAATCAATTCATACAAAGCCTTTGCTCCTCGGCACCCATAGCCAACATGACTTGTCTTAAAAGTTTCCAAAATGAAGCTGCAAAATAAGTAAAAACCTGCCCGTATCGGTCGCCCACATTTCATTGACAAATAACAATTCGGCAACTTGAAGCCATTCATGCATTATTCAACCAAAAGCTGTACTTGGGTTCGGCCTGACTTTGGTCGTCGCAACTTCGATGTTGCATGTGTCGAATTTGCGTTTCAATTTTGTTTGCCTATTCTGTGGTATTTGCCATACGAGTTGGGAAATTGTTGCCAAATTAAGTTTAACACAATTTGGCAGCTGCAAAGGCAACACAACAACACACATATCGGCTGGTTGGGTGAGAAGCGTTGCCAACTTTGGGTGCAGATCCAAATTGATGTTGAAGTGTTGCCCTTAGCTCAAGTCTTACGCACAGCTCCATTAACAGTTAACAAAACCAAAGAGGCAGAAGCAGAGAAATTCACCAAAAAAAAATCCAAATAGAAAATAGAAAATGAAAGATGCTCAGACAGGCAGCAACGAGCTAACAAAATGCTGCAAATCTCCCTGATGTGTGCTTCGCTGTGCCACATTGCCGATGAGACAAAGGCGGCCAGCAACCAACAGTGCCGCATTGATAGCATTTATCGACAAAAACAACAACAACAAAAGCCGAACACCAAAGCCCAACGCCTGCAGCGCACTTGCGCGCCAAACCGTTTAGCTCACTTCGACGGTTCGGTCTTAAAGTTGTTGCCGTCGAGCGATGGCAGCTCGTATGCAAATTTATTATGCATGAGATTAAAAGTTGTTCAAACAAAGTTTACGATTAAATTTTTCATTAGGAAATTTTTCCCTTTTTGCCACACGCCACCAACACACTCACACATATGCACACTTTATGCGCTGCCGAGGGAAATTAGCTTTGGAAGCGAGAGCGCGCGCCATTTTGTTGGCTTCAGCCACTCGTTGGTTTGGCACTTCGGCGAACTGCTTTTTAAAGGTTCGGCGGCAACTGCAAATTGTCTTTGGGGTTTAGCCACAAATTTGCGTGGGTTCGTTCATTGTTGTTATTGGGAATTTTCTTAACCATTTTACAATGTTGCGGCTTGCGCTGACGGCGCTTTGGCGCATTTCAAACCGAAAACGTTCTAAAGGCGTTTCAAGTTAGTTGATGTGGTTGTTGTTGTTGTTATTTATTTGTGTCTTAACACTAGAATGCCCAAGGCAGTCATTTGGACTACATTGAGGTCTTTTATTGAAAATAACTTTTATTGCATCTCTTTCTCAAAAAATACGTGACTTTTACTAATTTTTAAAGCTAAATGGAATAAATAAAATATAATAAAATAAATAAAATATTGTAAAAAACTTTTGTTTACCCCCTTTTTGCAACATTTACCTTAACCCTTTCCGGTCAATTTCCACATTTCTTGAGATAAAAATGTTTCCTTCAAAATATTGACTTTTATTGAACATTTTAGCAATAAGATACAAAAAAATGTCCAAAAAATCATTTTGGTTGAAAATTACCGGTTCATCAATTTTGTACGATATATCGTACAATGGTCCGCAAAGGAGTAAAAACTCATGAATTTTTGGTTTTGGTTTTTTAAGTTTTATGAACAATTCATTGATTTTTTTGATAGAAAACATAAATTATAACAACAAAAAATCAAAACGTGTTTTCATTTTGATCGAAAGTTATATAAATTATATATATAAACAATTGATTGTTGTTGCAAAGCCCTTTTCCTCTCAATAAAACACATAATCAATTAAAATTCTTACAGTTTTAGAGAAAGGTACTGAATATAGCCCATTCCTTTTATCGTAGTGGGAGTGGCAAGTACGCATGTCTAACCTTACATAACCCGTGTCTGCCCAGTAAAACAAAAAATCGTCTAGTAATTTTTATTTTTAATCGAAAATTGCCGAATAGTCGAATTTTATTAGCCACGTGGCTTACAGATGGGCGTGGTAGGCATACAAACGCAAAAAATTTGTTACCAAACCTAACTTGCAACCTTTGCTTTCCATTTGTACGATATATCGTACAAAGCTTTGCAACCCTTGTGGTCATTTGTACGATATATCGTACAATTTTTTAAAGGCTCGGGAAAAATATTTAAACGTAAAAACTGTTTAAGTTACTAAGTTTTATAAATCAACTGAGATTTAAACTTTGAAATTGTTTAGCTTTTTGTTGCCACTAAATATTACATACAGGGTCTTCCAACAAGAGATGTTATTTTGGTATTAAAAAAAAAATTCCATTTTTTGAGATAAATGATCGGATGTTTATTTCATAATAAAGAGGAAGGTATGCCGTTAATAATGAAAAACAACATCAGCCAAATGGCCACCACGACCACGCTTACAGGACCATATCCTTTTCATGAAATTTTCCATAACCAAATCGCAAAGTGGCTGCCCTATGTCCTCGATAGCCTCACGAATTCTATCTTTGAGGTCTTGAATCGACGCTGGGCTGTTGGCGTACACCTTATCTTTCACGTGGCCCCAATGGAAGAAGTCGCAAGGTGTTAAATCACAAGATCTCGGTGGCCAATTGTGATCACCTCTTCCAGAGATAACACGGTCCGGAAACTTTTCCCGTAAAAGAGCAATGGTTTCGTTGCTTGTGTGGCACGTAGCGCCGTCTTGTTGAAAGTAAACGTTGTCCAGATCAATACCATCCAAATCCGACCATAAAAAATCATTAATCATCTCTCGATAGCGCAATCCATTCACCGTAACTGTTGATTCAACCTCATTTTCGAAAAAGTAAGGCCCAATGACCCCGCCGGACCATAAACCGCACCAAACAGTCACACGTTGAGGATGGAGAGGCTTCTCAGCAATAACTCTTGGGTTTTCCGAGCCCCAGATGCGACAATTTTGCTTGTTGACGTAGCCACCGAGGTGGAAATGGGCCTCATCAGTCAAGATGATTTTTCGATGGAATTCCGGATCATTTTCATGCATTTCAAGGACCCAATCAGCAAAGACACGACGTTGTTGATGATCGGTCGGCTTGAGTTCTTGTGTTAACTGAACTTATAAGCCTTAAGACCCAAGTCCCTATGCACAATACGGTGTAATGACGTTTTTGGAATGCTCAATTCCAAAGAACGACGAGGAATCGACAAACCTGGGTTTTCTTCAACACTTTGGGCTACAGCAGCAATATTCTCAGTTGTTCTTGAGCGACGTGCACGGGTTTTATTCTTCACATGACTAACTTGTCCCAACAGCTCGAATTTTTCCACCACTTTCTGTATTGCGGTCCGACAAGGTGCTTCACGACGACCCAAAAATGCTTTAGTTTTGCGAACTGTGACTGCAAGATTTTCACCATTTTTGTAGTGAATTTTAACAATTTCAATGCGTTGTTGAAGCGTTCCATTTTTAGTAATGTTCCATTTTTAGTAATGGCGTAGTTTCTACTTGTCAAATGTCAAAGAATAAAAGCTTCAAAAGTGACAGCTACCGAAATACCGGGTGATTCAAAATAACACCTCTTGTTGGAAAACCCTATATTTAAATATTCCTACGCAGAAGTACCGTCATTTGCTGTTTTTTCAAATTCTTGCAAAATGCTGCTTACAGAACTCGCTCATATTGTGTAACTATGGCCACTATGATTTATATTTTCAAACAGAATGATACAACACAGCCTACTTAATAAGAATTAGAAAGCCGGCATAAAAAATTGTCGAAAAAATTGTACGATATATCGTACAAATTTCCGGAAAGGGTTAAATGCCCAAAAGGAGTCATTTTGACTGCCTATATAAAATTTTCAGCGAAAGTGAATTTTTTTATTCTTCTTCTTGTTGATAAATAGACAAATATGCATCTTCAATTGCGATATATGAAAATTTCAAATAATTGCATATATTAAAAAAAAAATATCTTAGTAGGTTGTGACAATTCCCAAGTTATTCAATTCAAAATTCACTCACAAAATTCATTCACAAATTCCAAATTTCAAATTTCATTCCATTTTATCCCATTGATGTGTAATGTACGCTAATTTATTTAATTGAATTTTCTTTGTAAACCATAAAAAAATAAAAATGAAGTACTTATTTTAATTTAATATAATATGCATTTATTCATATTTGCTACTTAAAAATCAATAAAATAAAAAATTCAGTAAACAATATTGTAGTCAAAATTACTACATATGGGCATTTTAGGTATGTCAAATTGTCAGGCATTCTAGTGTTAAGGGTTTGCGGGTTTGTTTAGTTTGTAGTTTAAGCCTGAATTTCCCTATACCTGGTTCGATGATTCATGCATTGAGGGCACTTGCACGCAGTTTATGCAAATATTTAACCCTTTGAATTTACGCACAAGTTGATGTCTGCAAGTAAAGGAAAACGCTTAGTGAGACGGAAGGGTGCTGACTTTGTATGAGAGAAACAGTTTCAAATACCTTAAGAACTTAACCCTTTCGACTCCGAATTTTACCCTGTGTCTCGGTATTACTTTTTGGTATTTAAATCATGAAAGACTTATCTAAGAAGTGTGCATACGACATTTGAAGTCGCAACGCCTCTTTTTTAGAGTTTATTTATTTATTTATTTATTTATTTATTTATAATTCAGTCAAACAAAAAATAAATTTTAACAGACCATCAAAATAATAAAGTTAAAATTAGAAAAATTCAACAATAATTCTTAAGACTATAAATCTTGGAAGAGAGAGATCTAAGTGTTCGAGCGCTAGTTTACTTTTGAACAATTTCAGCTTAAAACGGGTTAAATAACTTTTGTATCAATATTTTTTAATTACCAAAAAATTATTTAACCCATTAAAACCTGACCCCAGAAAGGCTTGTGCGATTTCCATAAAATTTTACACAATCTTATTAATTGACCTAATCAAGAAAAAAAATCAAGCAAAACCTTCATATCATGTTTTTTTTTTTGTCATGTTTTTCGCAAACATTACACAAATAAACAAAATCAAACATTTGCGGAAAATAAAATGTGCCAATAAAATATCAGCTGCTTGGATTTTGACATTTTCACGCGTTGCGTTGTATGAAAATTGGCAGTGTTTAGGCCCAACGTTGCATTCGCGCAACAAAAAACGTAAAGCATATTTTTTGTTTAAAAAATAAAAAAAAAAATGTTCAAAACTTATTTTTAAATAGTTTAGCATTGCTAAATGCAGCCCACTAAGGGATTTTGATAGGTTTGAAGAATAAGTATTTTTGATTGAATTTCAAAAATTCCCCAAAAAAAACCTTTGACTTTGGATCGAAAAAAACGTATGAATATTTAAATAATTTTGAAATTTGAGTATGGCAGAATCTAAAACGATCAATTCTAATCCAATTCTACCCATTTTCAAGTCTTTTGTCTTTATGAATTACTTAATATAGCGAAATTCCCAAACGTTGCGCAAACGCAACGCTCAGGGCTTAATGGGTTAATATTTATGGAAAAATACAAAATTATCACTTTTTGATTTTATTTAACCATTATTAAAAAAACAGAGTTTTGATCAAACGCGTCCAATTCGTAGACTTCAATTAGAACACAAACTTTCCCTGATATCGCTGCAAATTATTGGAAAACTATTTTAGTTTAAAACGGGTTAAATAAATTTTGTATCAATATTTTTTAATTACCAAAAAATTATTTAATATGTATGGAAAAATACAAAATTATTACTTTTTTGATTTTATTTAACCATTATTAAAGAAACAGAGTTTTGATCAAACGCGCCCAATTCGTAGACTTCAATTAGAACACAAACTTTCCTTGATATCGTTGCAAATTATTGGAAATTATTTTGGGGATAACAGTAAAATTGTTGTAATTTGCTTTGATTTCACTACTAAAAATATTAATTTGTTGGTGCCTACTTAAATTGAAGGCATAAATCAATCGCAGCTTTTGCTGGTGAAGTTGCTCTCAGACAACTTTGGGGTCGAAAGAGTTACGGAAGGCTCTGTAATTTCTTAACTATTGTACTAAAGTTGATTTGATATGAGTGCCAACAGGAGGTACGAACAACATCAGAAGAACCCACATGAATGTAACACACAAACAAATGACTAAAGTAGAACCAGCAGCTGTCCACAAAATTGACTCATCTGTAAAATACAAAAATTAGGCTACAAGTATGTTGTGAACATAAAATGTTGAATGTAGTGTCGAAGGCAAAATTTCGCTGCTGCTAATTTATTTATTTCACTGTTGAAAAAAACCACCAAATGCAGTTCTGACTCATAAAAAATTCAATAAAATGCGCGGCACCACATACAATTTTCATCAGCAACGACTTTAATGCGTTATTTGGCAGAAATTTGAAGCCGCAGCAATGCTGCACGTTCACACACACACACACACACACGAATAGTCCGGAACAGAGCCAAATGTATGCCAGGATTGTATTGCAGCCATTTCTCACTTACTTATTAAGTATTTACCTACGTCGGCAAACGACTGGCAGCCCAAGCAGACCGTGTGGCGCATTGGCCATGCGGCGCACGTACGTGAAATTTCCGCACGAAAACGCAGCAGCAGCAACAACAGCGACGATGGCGGCTTTTGATGCTCGCTTTGAGTTGAGTGAAATTGGTGTTGGCTTTTTGGGGTTTCTGAGAATGGTTTTCTTTTTTGCGGTGCCTTGAGACGATTTGGTTTATTTACCTTGTAATGTACTTTTTGATGCTTACAAATTTCCAACAGTTGGCAAACAAATTTTCCCCATTCACTTTCATGGTGTACGCAGTGCGGTGAGCAGGTGACGCAATCGTACGCGGCGCATTGCAAGTGGAATACGAAATTTTTTCCACTTCCAAATGACGCTGATCATAATGATGATGGCGCTGTGTTGGTATTAATGCGGAATTTGAGTGGATTCTGGAGTACGCAGAAATCAGCTTGGAAGCACTGCAAGTAAGCGAACGCAGCCTGGATGAGCAAAGAGTGAAGAGTTAAGTGCATTGCAATTTTTAAAGCTTCAAGTGGTGTAAAAAGTTAATGTGACTGCACTCAAGCAGTCAGTCAGGCAAATGTGGCAACACTCACTCAAACAGACAGACAGACAAACGAGCAGCCCCATAGTCAGCAATGCCAAGAAGACAGTCTGCCCGACAGCGCAACGTGCAATCGCTTTTAATCAAGCGCCAACTTCCTCAAAAATTACCACACATGTATGCACATTTGTATGCCTTTGTGTGTGTGTGTGTGTGTGTGTGTGTGTGGGTGTGTGCTGCCATAAAATGCCTTTGCAGTGCACAGTGATTCGTTCCATAGACAAAATTCAAAAAATGTACAGTCTCAGAATTTAATGATTTTGATGTAATTTGGTAAAGGTAAAACTCCAACTAAGAAAACCTCAAAAAATCTGGGCAAAAAATTAATTAGTGTGTGTGCAAAAGCGGCTCAAAGTTGAAACTTTTTTCACAAAAAAATGTAAACACATATTTTCTGTGTTTTAGTCTATTGAGTAAAAAAAATTGTAAAAATACATGGTTACCAAGAAGTTGCTAAAACTTTCAATATGGATTAAGAAATGATGTGGCCATTTTCGCTTTTCATGTTTTCGCAAAATTTGCAAAGCTGAGGCTTTTACATCACTTTTAATTCAAAATATTTTTCTAAATTAAAAATCTCAAAATTGGCAAAACTTAGAGGAAAATATCTAAAAAGCATGTGAAAGTATGTTCCCGGATTTTTTTTTATTTTAAAAAGCATTCTTTCTTTGTCGGATAATGTAATTATATCCTCCGATATCTTCCGATCTCAGAAAATAATTCTATTTGAAAAGTGGTCTAAACACCTATTTTTCGACAAAATTTATTTTTTTCATCCCTAAAAGTATGCAATCAGCATGAAAAATTGAGAAAACTGCAAAAAAGCAAAAAATACGTCTATTATTATCATTTTTATTGCAAAACTAAAGGGTCCTTAGACACTTTCTGTTACTCTTTGCAATTATCAATGTTGACTTTACCGATTAAATGTAAAATCTGAAAAATCTAGCCAACACACTCGTTGCTATAGCTCACCAAAAATGACGAAAATTGTAAATTTAAGTCTCAAACATGGCCAAACTACAAAAGTTTAAGAAAAACAAAATGGAGATTTCAATTCAGCAGACCATTATTATCTAGTATACCAAATTTTATGAAGAATGGACTACTCCTTCTAATTTTGTCCCGCGTTTGTATGGAGTCGAATCACTGTGCAGCGGCGCAAATATCACTTCGGTTGTTCGGCGCACGGCGCGCATATTACTTTTCCGCATTGCATGCGCCTGCAATCGAGCGCAATCAACACCTCTCGAAGGTGTTGAGAAATGCAACGGTTTTCCTTTGAAATTTATGAGCAACAAACCGAAGCCAAAGCGAACCCAACCCAACCCAACCCTAACGAATGGCGCACGAAATGAAAGCGCAGCGCAAGTCAGATACGCCACACAGATACAACAATGCACACAGACATATGTACTGCATTCGTACAGCAATTCGCCGTCGCCGTTACAAGGACTTTATTGGCAACGGAAGCGCGCGCCGTTCGTAATCAGTTAAATACTCAGCGAGCGTAAATTGAAAATTTATTGCCACACTTGGCAGCGCTACGGCGCCGTAGCGCCGCCATATTGCATTGCCGAGTATCGGAAATATTTTTAATTATCCTCAGGGAATTGCGATTTGCAACAAATTAACAATGGCAACCGCAACACGCGCCGCAACACATACCGCACGCCGCGCGCCGCGCGCCTCCGGTGTGTGCTAAGACATTTCGCGTGCGCTGTCTGCGCCGGAAGTAATAATTTTTCGTACACTTTCGTGTGCGGCAATGGCAAAGTGGATTTTTAGCGCCTGCGGTTGTATGGTCGATATGCATTGGTATGCGTGTAGGTGTATTAAATTTCAAGAAATTGATTGAAATTGCAGGGAATTGAATTTTATTACACGTTTCAACGGAAATTAATGTGGATATGTTACACTAACTCGTTGACTGGGTTGTGTCGGAGTCATTTTCATTGAAAACATATTATTACATGTCCTACACACACACCCAGCTATAATTGCTATTGTTTTGAAAAACAAATCTCCTAAAAGTATGCCATGAAAAAATGTGCTTAAGCGCAATGGAAGTGACTAAAACTGAAATGGTTGCAGCAAGTTTTCTTTATATACAAGAAACGTTCTAAAATTTGCAAAATGTACTGCCTAAAAATATGCTACAGATTGGAGCTCTTGAAATAATAACTGCTTTGAAAAAAATTTCACCAGTGTCATTTTCGCTGAAAACATATTATTACATGTCCTACACACACACAGCTATAATTGTTATTGTTTTGAAAAACAAATCTCCTAAAAGTATGCCATGAAAAAATGTGCTTAAGCGCAATGGAAGTGACTAAAACTGAAATGGTTGCAGCAAGTTTTCTTTATATACAAGAAACGTTCTAAAATTTGCAAAATGTACTGCCTAAAAATATGCTACAGATTGGAGCTCTTGAAATAATAACTGCTTTGAAAAAAATTTCACCCAAAAGTATGTCATAAAAAATGTGCCTAGGCGCAATAAGAATGACAAGACCTAGAATTACCAAAACTAATATAACTCAAAACCCCAAAATGGCATTGAAATTCGTAGCAAGTATATAAATTTATTTTCAAATTCATTCTGAAATCTTTTGAAAGTAAACGTATCATTAGTTATTTAATGTTTGTCTATGACATTTTTTGTGGTAACATCAATTGCCCTAATTTTTTAAATCTAATTAACTTTTCTCTTCCAATCAAAACTACTCGTTAAATAAGATTTTTTTTATAAAGAATCACAAAACAAACTATGCATGAAATCAACCATTTATTAGGTCGCTCTTAGAATTTAAAACAGGGACATAACTATTATAAGTTTTTTAAGAAATTAATTGCAATGTAACAATTACAATGCAACATAAATTTTATTCGTTGATTATAATTATTATTTGCGACAATTAATTTTTACGTTGCATAATAACTGTTATGAGAAATAAATATTTTTTTCATTCTGGATAATTATTATTTTGCGATTTTTTTTGTTTACGTTGCATTATAACTTTTATTTATGACTTTTTTTATTTACTTTACCGATAACTATTATTTTGAGAAAATTTTTTTTACGTTGCTTCATAACTTTTATTTATGATTTTTATTTATTTACGTTACCGATAACTATTATTTGAAAGAAAATTTTGTTTACGTTGCCTCATAACTTTTATGAAAGACATTTTTTTTATTTACGTTGCCTTATCACATTTTGAGTATGAATTGATTTTGAATTGTTTAGTTGATGGTGGAAATAAGGTTTCTGCAGTTAATTTGCATTTGTCAATTTAAAACAATTAAAAATGAATTCATATCTAAAATGTAGTAATTCAACCTAAAAAATTTTTTTTCAAAATAAAAGTTATCGGCAACGTAAATGAAAAAAAATCGTAAATAAAAGATATGAAGCAACGTAAAAAAAAATTAAAAAAAAAAGATATCGGTAACGTAAATTAAAAATGTCATAAATAAAAGTTATGATGCAATGTAAAAAAAAAATCCCAAAATAATAATTATCGACAACGAAAACTTCTTACTTATAAGAGTTATTATGCAACTCAAAAATATTTATTACATGATAATAGTTATAGGCGACGTCAAAAATTTCTTATTAGGAATAATTATTATAAAACAATAATTATAGAAATTTCTTAAATTAGGGCAATTTTTTCATTCCCAAAAATATGGATAATAATTATTTTAGGTCTCTGATTTAAAAACTTAGCTTCCATTAATGGTATTGATTTTTGTATTTTGAAAGAAAAGCTTAAAGAGCTTTTAACCAATTTTTATTTTGAACTAACATTTTTTGTTTTTTCTAATTTTAAGTGTTGGTTCTTATTGTCATTTCTGGCCTGTAGAGTTTTTATTACTTGACTGGAATTAATAAATAAATTTGCAAAATTTGTTATACAAAAAAATATTCACAGATTAGTGTTTTCAAGCTGCTGTAAATATTATTGCCGCAAAAAAGTATGCCATGGAAAAATGAGCTTATGTGCAAGAGAATTGACTGCAACTCTACAATGCAACTCTCGAAGAAAGTGTTCACATACAATTAATTACAAGTTTTTTATTTTATTGCCTAAAAATATGCCACAAATTAGTAGTTTTTAACTAATTTCCAATACTGTAAGCTTTTTTAAAGAATGAAAACCTATTCACAGTATGCATGATCTATTGTGACTGTGTTGACCGAAGAGCAAATTTACAAAAATAAAAAGCTCCATAGACGGTAGATTTTTCACCTTCTGCTCATTTCTTCTTTAGTTTACTTTCGGAAATCTCAAGCACCGTCAAAAGTAATCAAGAATTATCGGTTTTAAGAAGAATTATCAAGAATTATCGGTTTGAAATAATTTGTTCTTGATGCTTTCAACTTCAATGTAAGTTTCAAAGTCTTCATTATGCAATATAATTTGATAATCTGGGAATTGTTGCTTTGGCACCACTGGGCATCAGATTATTCGAAGCTCAGTCAGTCAGTTTCAACCACTATTGAACACTGAATAAAAGGAGACTTCGGCTTCGACAACAACTTCGGGCATCACAGTGGACCGCAGAAGCCTCTCAGTTTACTAGTCGATCTATCGGCAAATCGATTGATTAACCTAACTAACCTAACCTAAGTAACTAAGAATTCAACCCCCTCAAATACAAAAATTTCTGGTACAAAATATTGGAACTATATTGGGCTCAAAAATTGTATGCAAAATCCCTCCAAAATGAAATCTTATGTGCGCTACTGTAGCTAAAAGTGATACAGCGAAAACTGAGATGCAGAAGAAGCCGATTCGTTTAACCCTTTCGATCCCAAAGTTGCCTGAGAGCAACTTCACCTATTTGTCATCTTATAGCAAAAGCTACGATTGATTTATGGGTTTAATTTAAATATTTAGTCACCAACAAATTAATATTTTTAAAAGCGAATTCAAAGCAAATTACAAACATTTTACTGTTATCACCAAAATAATTTCCAATAATTTGCAGCGATATCAGGGAAAGTTTGTGTTCTAATTGAAGTCTATGAATTGGGCGCGTTTGATCAAAACTCGTTTTTTTAATAATGGTTAAATAAAATCAAAAAGTGATAATTTTGTATTTTTCCATAAATATTAAGTAATTTTTTGGTAATTAAAAAATATTGATACAAAAGTTATTTAACCCGTTTTAAGCAAAAATTATTCCAAAGTAAACTAGCTCTAGAATTCTAACAAAGAGGCGTGGCGGCTTCAAATGTCGTGTGCACACTTCTTAGGCAAATGTTTCATGATTTATATACGAAAAAATAATACTGAGACACAGGGTAAAATTCGGGGTCGAAAGGGTTAAGCATTTTCTTCTCTACACTGCCAGAAACCTCTATAGAACCGTTCCCACCTTATTATGAGGTCTGGAAGATTTCTGTTAAATTCAGAAAAATGTAGTGAAAGTCAAAATCTCAGATCTTCAGCAAGAAGTGGAATTAATTGGCTTTAGAAGTTCGCAGTCTAAATCAACAAAATGCTCGGATTTGAAATAATTTCAACTTCAATGTAAGTTTCAAAGTCTTCATTATGCAATCTAATTAAAACATGGTAATAAATAATATTCAATTTTAAATCATTATTAATAACAGCCAAGTTTTTCAATGAAAAAATTATGCTTCAAACATTTAATTGCAGCTAAAATTTATTTTATTTTTATTATTTATTTATTTATTTATTTTTTTTAGTTATATTTATTTATGTATTTATTTATTATATATTTATTTACTTATTTATTATTTATTTATTAATTTATTAATTAATTAAATAATTATTTAATTAAATAATTAATTCATATATTTTTTTATTTATTTATTTATATATTAGTTAATTAATTAACTAATTTTTTTATTAATTATTCATTTGTTTATTTATTTATTTATTTATTTATTTATTTATTTATTTATTTATTAATTAATTAATTAATTAATTATTTAATTAGTTAATTATTTAATTAATTAATTAATTAGTTAATTATTTAATTAATTAATTAACTAATTAATTAATTTATTTGTTTATTTATGTATTTATTAGTTAATTAATTAATTAATTAATTAATTAATTAATTAATTAATTAATTAATTAATTTATTTATTTATTTATTAATTTATTTATTAATTAATTATTTATTTATTTATTTATTTATTTATTAATTTATTAATTAATTATTTATTTATTTATTTATTTGTTTATTTATTTATTTATTTATTCATTTATTTATTTATTAATTAATTAATTAATTAATTAATTAGTTAATTATTTAATTAATTAATTAATTTATTTATTTATCTATTTGTTTATTTATTTATTTATTAGTTAATTAATTAATTAATTTATTTATTTTTTATTTATTTATTTATTTATTAGTTAATTAATTAATTAATTTATTAATTAATTATTTATTTATTTATTTATTTATTTATTTATTTATTTATTTATTCATTTATTTATTTATTTATTTATTTATTTATTTGTTTATTTATTTGTTTATTTATTTATTTATTTATTTATTTATTTATTTATTTATTTATTTATTTATTTATTTATTTATTTATTTATTTATTTATTTATTTATTTATTTATTTATTTATTTATTTATTTATTTATTTATTTATTTATTTATTTATTTATTTATTTATTTATTTATTTATTTATTTATTTATTTATTTATTTATTTATTTATTTATTTATTTATTTATTTATTTATTTATTTATTTATTTATTTATTTATTTATTTATTTATTTATTTATTTATTTATTTATTTATTTATTTAGTTATTCATTTATTTTAGTCTACTGATACAATTTCTTACAGACTATAGAATAAGTTGAACAATTATAATTATTAGATTTTTATTGAGTAACCTTAGGTTACAAGTTAGTTGATGGCATTGAATTGCATACAAATATTTCTAGTTGAACATTGCTACCGTTTAAAAATTGTTGGACTTTTAAGTTTTTGACAAAGATATCTTTGATCACGCACATTCGTGACACGGCCTCTGGCTGCCTGCCGTCTGCTGCACGCAAAGTGGGCTTAAATCAAAGCCAACAACAGACTATTGGTAACCTTAAGTCGACCTTTCTCTAGCCAACTGCCGTCGACTATCTAGTCCATGGAATTTCAGAAAATGTTGCTACCTTGTAAGTTGTCTACGCAACGTGCGCCACAGCCAACACGTGAGACGTGCGAGCGAGCGTGCAGCCGGCACGTGCGCTCACGTGACATGTTGTACTTTTATGCTTCACTAATGCAGCGTGTAAGTCGCTCAAATAATAGTGATTTATATTTAATATATGAATGTGTGTGTGTAGGAAAGCAAAGCCAAACAAATTCCGAGCAGCAGTTAGTATGAAACAAAGTGAACGAAACGAGGGTCAGAAAAGGAGAAGAGCAGCCAAAAGGCCGAAAGCAACGCAAACCGACTGGATAAGTCATAACTTGCCGGCAACGTGTTTGTGACGTTGGGCAGCCCGACAACTGTTGCACAGCAGCCGGGGGAAAAGTCGTGAAAAATGTCGCTACTTTGCAGCGAACGAAGCAACGTTTAATGTCATTTGTCTTGGGCTTAAATTGAGCGAGCGGCAGATTTAAATTTATTACTAAGCAACAAAATAGTGGAGGTGGATGTTTGGTGTTTGTAAGTTGATATGTGCGTAGAGAAGTGGAAAAGAAAATGTCAGTAATAAATATTAATGAAGTTTGTAAAACACTATGAGATCACTTGAAAGTTTTTAATATATAATTTTATTAAATTAATAGTAATTTTTCATACTTATTTCATTATTTAAATTTTCTAACTATTTCATATTATTTTTTATATAATTTATATTTTTTAATATATATTTTTTGTCAGAAAATGTCAGTAATAAATATTAATGAAGTTTGTAAAACACTATGAGATCACTTGAAAGTTTTTAATATAATTTTATTAAATTAATAGTAATTTTTCATACTTACTTCATTATTTAAATTTTCTAACTATTTCATATTATTTTTTATATAATTTATATTTTTTAATATATATTTTTTGTCAGAAAATGTCAGTAATAAATATTAATGAAGTTTGTAAAACACTATGAGATCACTTGAAAGTTTTTAATATATAATTTTATTAAATTAATAGTAATTTTTCATACTTATTTCATTATTTAAATTTTCTAACTATTTCATATTATTTTTTATATAATTTATATTTTTTAATATATATTTTTTGTCAGAAAATGTCAGTAATAAATATTAATGAAGTTTGTAAAACACTATGAGATCACTTGAAAGTTTTTAATATAATTTTATTAAATTAATAGTAATTTTTCATACTTATTTCATTATTTAAATTTTCTAACTATTTCATATTATTTTTTATATAATTTATATTTTTTAATATATATTTTTTGTCAGAAAATG
This sequence comes from Melieria picta, assembly GCA_964056695.1. Taxonomy (NCBI): domain Eukaryota; kingdom Metazoa; phylum Arthropoda; class Insecta; order Diptera; family Ulidiidae; genus Melieria; species Melieria picta. Next base: position 126,017,876 of record OZ057399.1, on the reverse strand, counting down.
TCAGTAATAAATATTAATGAAGTTTGTAAAACACTATGAGATCACTTGAAAGTTTTTAATTATAATTTTATTAAATTAATAGTAATTTTTCATACTTATTTCATTATTTAAATTTTCTAACTATTTCATATTATTTTTTATATAATTTATATTTTTTAATATATATTTTTTGTCAGAAAATGTCAGTAATAAATATTAATGAAGTTTGTAAAACACTATGAGATCACTTGAAAGTTTTTAATATATAATTTTATTAAATTAATAGTAATTTTTCATACTTATTTCATTATTTAAATTTTCTAACTATTTCATATTATTTTTTATATAATTTATATTTTTTAATATATATTTTTTGTCAGAAAATGTCAGTAATAAATATTAATGAAGTTTGTAAAACACTATGAGATCACTTGAAAGTTTTTAATATATAATTTTATTAAATTAATAGTAATTTTTCATACTTATTTCATTATTTAAATTTTCTAACTATTTCATATTATTTTTTATATAATTTATATTTTTTAATATATATTTTTTGTCAGAAAATGTCAGTAATAAATATTAATGAAGTTTGTAAAACACTATGAGATCACTTGAAAGTTTTTAATATATAATTTTATTAAATTAATAGTAATTTTTCATACTTATTTCATTATTTAAATTTTCTAACTATTTCATATTATTTTTTATATAATTTATATTTTTTAATATATATTTTTTGTCAGAAAATGTCAGTAATAAATATTAATGAAGTTTGTAAAACACTATGAGGCCACTTGAAAGTTTTTAATATAATTTTATTAAATTAATAGTAATGTTTCATACTTATTTCATTATTTAAATTTTCTAACTATTTCATATTATTTTTTATATACAGTGGACGTCCAATATAACGAATCTTATGTTGCACCCCCAATTTGTTAAATCGAAAAATTCGTTAAATCGATCGAAATTTTTTTTGTTTTAAACCATTCTTCTTAAAGAAATAAGTCTCGCATATTCAGTTTTTAAACAAATATCTTGTTTTATTAAAGCATTTTCAAAATACAAATATGGCTATGTGTGTACAGTGAAAAAGTCTTCGATGCGCCATTGCCTCTTTACCGCAAGTAAACTTTTCTCTATGGCAATTTCTCTTGATTGATTATTGAAATTTTAATTTTTTAAAGAAAAAAACCGACCGAACGCAAAAAAAATCCTGTGAAAATTATCAGCAATGCAGAATTTGAAAATGTTGGTAACTTGACATAAATTGTAAATTTTTAACGTAACAAAAACAAACACAATTGAGGTGCCGTTCACTTGACGAAACCAAACATTCATTGTTTTGTAAAGAATGCTCAAATAAAAACAATTCGAAGAGTGAAAAACAACAAAAATAGTTATTCGTTATATCGAGTAGCAAATTTCACTTTCGTTCGTAATATAGAAGCATCAATGGAAAAAATTTGGCCGTACGTTAAATCGAAAATTCGTTAAATGGAAAGTTCGTTATACTGGATGTCCACAATCATTTATATTTTTTTGTATATATTTTTTTGTATATTTTTATTACAAATCATAATTTTTCTCTTACAAATTAAAGAATTATAATTATTATATCTTTAGGAGCTCAAGAAGTGCCTGAAAAAAAGGCAAACACCCCAAAGGCTGAATGATACACACCTATTTCCTCTTCCAACCACAGCCTATACGTCTTTTCCGCTGCAAATCTGCGCTCACTTCCAACGCTAACACCGTGCGACAAAAATTAAAAAAAATTTTTCACATCGGAAAAAATCTATATGGGCGTGAATTTAGAGACTAAACGTAGTAATACTGCGTACTCAGTTTTTCATTTCTACATCCTTCAACATCCAAAAAATAAAAAAATAGAAAGAATATTTAGCCTCGTTAGAATATAAGAATTAAGAATTTAAATACAATTGATTTTTTATCTGTTTGTACAAAAAAGATATTTTTTTTTTTTTTTTTCTGACGGAGGTGGAAAATCTTCGTAAGATACCAATGCTCCAGCACCAGCATTACGGATTTTTAGCGCATAAAAACTACCCCCCGCGTTCGACCCCTGTGGCACCCGCCTCCCGGCATTACAACATCTTACAAAAAAGATATGAAAAAGGTCCTTTGAAAATTTTAATCCTTTATATCATTGAAAATTTATATAGAATTTTCGGGAAAAGCAAAAATATGTTAAAACCCAAAATCTTCATGATAATGTGTAAAAATTTCATTATTTTCGCTTCACTGATTTTGTATGTTTTTATTATTTAAAATACTGATACTCAAATAAATTAGAATTTTTGTACTTCATTAGAATTGCAGCTCCGCCTTTTTTTAAAAAACTTTCGAACCAATAAAGTTAGAGTAATGAAATTCTGACACGTGATTAAGGAGATTTTGGGTTTTAACATATTTTTGCTTTTCCCGAAAATTCTATATAAATTTTCAAGGATATAAAGGATTAAAATTTCCAAATACCTTTTTCATATCCTTTTTTTACAAATAGACAAAAAATCAATTTTATTTAAATTGTTTAGCCTTTTCTCTTTCATTTGATATACATATCGCTATATTCGAACGAGGTTAAGTATTTATTATATTTTTTTTTATCTTTTATCCCCTTCAAAATTTTGAAGTCCTTTTAAAAGGACAAAGGATGTAGAAATGAAAAACTGAGTACGCAGTATTACTATATTTGGTCTCTAGTTTCACGCCCATATGGATTTTTCCCGGTGTGAAAAATGCTGTCGCACGGTGTAATGAATGTCGCTGTCGCAGCAAACCAACAACAACCACAATGTTTTAAGCTGTCAGCGTTGCCACCGCTTCCAGCGACGCTGACATAAATGAATTGCCGTGAATGACATTTAAATGAAATTTACTTAAAAACCAACACCAG